>SFCI01000047.1:0-49252 GCA_004681135.1 Hericium alpestre | reverse complement strand
GGGGGAGGGCCGTCGTCAGACGGCATACGATGCATATGGAGCTTTTATTAAATGGACATGTGCCTGTCCTGTGTCTGGTTCGATAAGGCCTTCCTCCGATAAGAAGATTGGATCTTTGAAGTTTTTCTGGCAGACGAGCGCTACAAGCCGAGCTCAGCATCATCATGATCCTGCGAAACAAGTGATTCCCGCTTCATATTCGTCGCTTCTCAGGCTGTCCTCAGCTTGCCTGGTCAGAAGTTAACACCAGTAACTTTTGTATGCATAAATCCGTGTGTATATCCGAGCGCATCTGAGAGCAGCGAGACATGTGTGCACACGATACGGAGAGGGCAAGACAAATTTCGAGACGGCTCCAAGGCAGAACAGGGCAGACCCGGCCAAAAACGCAGGACGGACTAGTCTCCGAGCAGACCTCACACAGAAGATAGTCGTTCTGTGTTATGTAAGAGGACGGACGCCGGAACGCGGTGCAGCTGGGCGCAGCCGAGTCCTCGGTATCTCCTTCCTCCCCGCCATTTAGCAGGTCGCCACGCGCCACACATTTTTCTCGGAACACAGGTTAAGTACATATCGACATATAAACAATGTTATCTGGTGAGAATCGTGCAGGATCGATGCTGCCGAACGCCTCTACGGACGGTTGTTGCGAGCACTACTTCATTTCTTATGACTCTGAGCTGCAGGCTCTCATGCCATCAATTTGCTGTCGCCTGACACCAGACCAAGACCCTCATCAGAGAAATTGGAACCAAACCCCGCAGCAACGCCACGCCGTATCTGGTCCACCATGCTGGCAACGTCACTGGACTGATAAGCAGCGAATCTGTTCCTAATCAGATGCAGACTTCCTCCTCGACACCACCAGACACCACCTCACGAACCATGACGACGGAGATATGCGTCAAGCAAGATATGCGAGACTGCTGGTTTACACTGCGTACGAATACTTAAAGATCGCCAGAGCTGTCGACGTCTTTAACGACATGTAGATGCATAAACTTCGACACGAGGATCAAAGGTACTGTAGATACTGTACGCCCGCCCTGAGCCCATCAAACTCGTCTGCTGAAGGCTTCGAAGACCTCGGCCTCATTATCGCACATCATCAAGTAATGATGCAGATGAGGTATGACGTCGCTTATAGCAGGTACTGGGCGTCGCGCCTGCAACCGGACTGGCCGCGATATCTCTCATGGGAATCCTTCGATTGCAATTGGACGCAGTTGGACGCCCCGACCGGGGGAACAAGCTGCGAGGCACCGAGGCTGGAGCGTTGTCCTTGGAGTTTGGAGTACTGCCAAACTATTCATAGTCGGCCTGAAACTATGAATCGCGGGAAGGACGGGATATGGGTCGGCGAGTGCCTCTGGTTGGTATACCCCTTACTTGCTGAGATGAAGGAACGAGAACTTGGCATAGCAGGCACGACACTGCATACCCCGGATGGGCCGGATCTCTACTTATCCAAAGTCGAGACACCTCCAGTGTTGGCGCCGCATACATAGATCTTGATGGTTTCCGCCGATCCCCGTATGTGCCAGGATCACAGATGCCCCCCCCAGGGACGCGGAACCCATGTGGGCAGCATCAGGGTCGGGACATATCAGGCCTGGAGCGACGATGCTCAGCTCCAGCTGTCGGATCTTGCATGTGTTTCAGCGGACCATGCTGCAACATCTGTCAATTTTCCTCCAGGTGCCGCAGGGAGCGTGACGGGCGAGAAGGCCGTCGGCATGGCCGAGAACGGGAGAACCTGAGAAGCTACGTGAAGGCCGGCGTCAGAAGTGCTCTCGATGCACGTAGGAGAACGGACGGAAGACGGGGAGCAGTCGGGAAGCGCTACTTGGAGTAACTGCCTTGCGACACATGTCTGTTGGGTAGAGCGAAGCCGCTGAATTCCATGTGTACACCGTGATGGGCGTCTGTTGCAATGCACTGTGCAGCGACGTCGCTGATTTCTGTCCGGACACATCAAGTTTGCATGTCATGGATAAAGAATATCGAAAATATTGCCAGCGAGCGCTCCTACGCCTCCATTTCTCCTGAATCTGAGTTATAAACCCGTACGTATTCCTCAGGCCTAGCAGCCCATAATGCGAAGCCGGCCGATGCGTCACCTATAACCGGTATAACCCATCAACATCTCCTTGGAGCACCGGCCATTCTCGAATGCGCAAGGAAGCACGAACCGGGCACACGATCAGAAATGCTCACCAATCGTACCTTTACGTGAAGGGAAATCCAAGGATGTGGTTCGTCGAAAAACGTTTGAAAAATGGCCCGCTGAGTTTGTGCGCAACTCAGCGGGGCGGGCCATGGCGGACCGGCGCGCTGATGACAAAGCATCGGGCGTCAACCACAGAATCTCGGGCGCTTACCGTGGTCTTCACCTCTCCCTACACTCCGACCTCACACTGACTTCACGAAGATTCCAACGGCTGGGAGCTCTCAAGACCTTTCAGGGGATAATAGGACCCTTCATCTTGCTTTAAGCTTACGAACTTGAATTCGACGCGTCCTGGGGACTTTGGCTTGTACTTGGGCAGGATCCGGTCATGGGCAGCACGTTTCGGCTGAAGCGCAAGCTTCAAGAACAGGGTGTTGACCTCAGTAGTCGCAGGGCGACCGAGAACTTCTGCTTGGTGAGTTTTGTGTTATCAATACTGGCTCATATGCTTACCATGATTTAGATCGGCACGCCTTTACCGCCACTCGAGAAATCCAGAGATACTGGCGAATATGTCCCTCTGTGGAAGCAGGATGTGAGTTGTAGCCTTGTACTGGGCTGGAGATGTAGGCTGACTGTACTCTAACACCAGGTACGAGACGAGAAAGGGAGAAGGAGGCTGCATGGTGCCTTCACGGGTGGTTTCTCAGCGGGGTACTTCAACACCGTCGGTTCGGCTGAAGGTACGTTCTTCTTCCAATGCTGTCTCACGTTCTCTAATGGTATTTCAGGATGGGCACCAAAGTCATTCGTTTCATCGCGCTCGGAGCGCGCAAAGCAGAAGGCGGCGCGGCCCGAGGACTACATGGACGAAGAGGATCTGGTGGAACTGCGTGAGAGCCAGGTAATGGATAAGTTCGGAAAGCAGGAGGGACTCGGAGGAACCGAAGCCGAGCTCAGAAAACGCGGTGCTGTGGAGGAGGAGGAGGAGGAGGAGTATGCATACAGCCTGTGTCCCGTCCGAAATCGTACTGATAACGCCCCGCACAGCTCCCTGGCCAAAAGTCTCCGCGAAGCCCTCATTCCCGCAGGTGAAGACACGCCCGGGATGAAGCTGCTCAGGAAAATGGGCTGGCGCCCTGGGCAAGGCGTAGGCCCGCGCGTCACCTGGCGGCAGCGCAAGGTCCAGGACCTGCTCGCTGCGGGCAAGTCGCTGAACGACATCGACATCGACGCGCTCGAAGACGACGAGGAGGCGAAGAAGCACATGTACCCACCCCGAGATACCGTTGCTACGCGGCATGGGCGGAAGGAGGACAAGCACGGACTCGGGTATGTGGGGCAGCTCGGGCTGCAGGAGTCGCTGGGCCAGAAGCGCAAGGGACCGTCGGGGCCGTCTTTATCTGGTGAGTGTGGATTTCGGCGTCACCCTTTTTGACGATAGAGGACGCGAACTGATTGCTTTTGTTATAGCTGGATTCGGACTGGGCGCGCTGAATGAGGCTGAGGAAGATGACATTGACGTCTACGATTCCTCTGCACGCGGGGAGAGGACGCACATGGCATTTGACGCTTCGGATCCCGATGCTGAGGATCGGTTTGCTCTCAAGCGCAGTCAGGCTCGTGCGGCAGGTGCACCGCGAATGGTGAGTGATCGGCGTCTCCCACCTTACCGTTCACTAACCTTGCAACAGATGTCTGCGGGTCTGCAGAGGTTTGACGATGGTACACCAATCGCGACGGGATTCATACTTGCAGACAAGCCAAGCTTTGATATGCGAAGGTGACTGTTAATGTATTCTATTGTGGTTATTATCTCATCTTTCATCTATGCAGGTTCCCTCTTCCCGAAGTGCCCGCAGGCTGGAAGCCAAATCCTCGACGCGTCTGGGAGAAGGCAGAAGGCAAAGAGAATGTGGAAGTAGCAGACAAATCCAAGGATGTGGCAGCAGCATGGAGAAACAAGCTTACGCCAGGCGAGGTACGTCTTCTACATATGCACACGATCACTGTTTTCTGACGTTCGCGTCCAGCGAGGAGCGATGCTGGGCGAAACGCCCCTCCCCTCCAAGCCGCGCTCCGTCTTCGAATACTTGTCCCAAAAGGACCGCGAACGCATCCAGCACGCCGCCACCACCTTCAAGGCTGCCCCCTCCGAGCCCGGACCCGCCGCCGAGGCCGAAGTCGACATCCACATGCTCCCTTTCACGCCTGCGCACACCGCCGAATCTGCGCTCAAGGGCTTCATGCCCTTCGCGGGGGACCCCGCCAAGCAGGCGCGCCCGCGGACTGGCCGAAGGAGCCGATCGTGCTGCCGAGCGTGCGCAACCTTGTGCTCGCGTTCATGGAGCCCGCGTACGTCTCTGCGATCCTCGACCGGCTCGTGTTCCCGAACGTGACGAGCCTCGCGCTCGATTTCGAGGAGGACGATTATTCGGCGCTCGTCGCGCAGCTCGCTGCGCCCCAGCCCGGCAAGGTGCGCTCTGTCCTCGTGGGCCTGGAGGACCTGCGGCTCTCAGGGCTGCCCGCAAGCAGCGCGGCGATCGATACGCTTTACGGACAGCTGGGCAAGGTGACATCGCTGCATCTGAACTGCCATCATCTGGACGAGCAGTTCTTCAAGAAGCTCTTCCCGCCGACGGAAGGCGCGGCGCCGTTCCCGCTGCCGAGCCTGGTCGACTTGTCGTCGTCCGGCGTCGATGGCGACCAGATCCACGCGCTTGTGGAGGCGCGGAAGGCGCGGCCCGTCAAGCGCGTGTATGTGGAGGTGGACGACATCGTGGAGCCGGCCGACGAGCAGTGGTTGCGGCAGAATCTGGAACATTTCGCGTTTTTTGAGGGTTCGGATGATGAAGAGGAGGACATGGTGGAGATTGCGGAGATTGACTTTGCCGATGCCAATGGGAACGGCAACATTGTCGAGGAGGGCGACAACGAGGAAGAGCAGGAAGAGCAGGGTGGTGCATTGGAGGGATCGAACGAAGGAGCGACACAATAACAACATTGTCTTCCCCGCAAAATTGACTAATGATATTAATGATACTGATGTAGCCGTTGCTGTGGGTCCAGTCAGAAAATTATATAGATCAGAACTGAATGCATGCACTGTATTGTCCATATAAAGCAAGGTATGAATTGAACAAGAGGGTAGTCACCATTATAGCAGAAGTTCTCGCATGGTCAGTCGCTCGTATCCGTCCGCTCTGTCAGTACAAGTACATATATGTCACAACATTCTACTTCGAGTCGTCGGTATTGCGATAGGGTAACTCAGCTACGCCAATAACCATGTCCGGAAGCTCTTCGTCTTCGAAATCTTCACTATACAAGCTTCGCTCCTTTCCCTTCAGGTCTTTGGAGCCGCCCATGCCGCCCATACACGACCGGCGTGCATCGGGCATGGCTATGAGCACAGACACCTGCATGTCTGAGGGTATCGTGAATTCGTCTTGCTGCGGAGGCTGGGAAGGGCTTTCCTCAGGTGCTGGTGCTGGCTGTGGTATGGATGGCCGTGACTTGGAAGGAAATGGCGAGCAGAGCATCCGGCGTACAGACGACCGGGGCTGCTCTGTGGGCGCCTGCACAACAGTCGGGTATATCGATTTTGTCTGTCCGGATCCTGGTGAATCTCCGGGAAGGAGCGACACAGGCTGGGCGGAGACACGGCACTTAGTTGCGGCACTAGGAAAGACGGATCCTTACAAAGCGCACCATGATGTTTGCCCAGTCGACTTCACCGCCTGCGGGCTGCACCCAGCTGTCCCAGATCGTGGGCTTCTCGCCAAAGTTCTGCCTCCGGCCTAGAGTGCCACTCGCCTGCGGCGGTATTTCCCCCGCGAGGATGGCCTCTTCGACGCGCCGGCGGAAGCGCCGTCGCACGATGAATGAGCGCAGGATGATCGCAGCTGAGACAGTAAGCAGCAGAAATAAGGTAGCGAGAAACGTGAACCTGGGCAGAGTGAGTGATCAGGATGAATGTTGCCCAGTGGATCACAAAATCGACGGACGCACAGGTATAGCGAGGAGGAGTTGCCGCCTCCACGGGCCGGAGTCTCGGTTGGACCAGCTGTGAAGAATTGCTGGTCGCTGGTCGTCGTCGGGGGTGTTGACGACGTGGATGACATGTTGATGCCGAGGACACCCAGCGGGGCGTTTGAAGTCGTAGAAGTCAGTGAAGAGGAAGGGTATAGGATTGGCCCATGGGGCTGGTCGGCTGGTTCGATGCTCCTTGAAAGTCGAGTCCGGACGGCAGACCGACAGACGGAACGGCCGATCTCAGATCCCAGGTTTCGTGACCAAATGTTGCAAAATTTACTGTGCCGTATTCCTGAATTGGATTTCCGGTAGTTATAAGGCACTTATCAAACCTTGCCGACGAAAACTCCAGAAACCAACGAGTTGCACCATCATATGCATGAACTTCTATAGCGATGGTATTCGTGCCGCCGCAGCGGTCTTGTACATAAATCCAAAAGTTGGAAAGCGTAGGTATCATCACCGTGAACGTCGTAACTGAATTATGTAACAATGTCCCAAGAGTAGTTATGGTACAGAACGAGAAATGGCACAGAACGACCGTGAAGAGACATAGTGCCAATGCCAAATCGTACGTGTCGAAAGACAAACACACGAAAAACCCTAAGGAAATCACGATCACCAGTCTGGGATTGCCGGGGATTGCTCGTAAAGCGCTTGATACACGTTCAGATGCAGGACCGACAGTTTTGCTAACCGCTCTGCGAGCTGTCGTACCTCGGCCGACAGTGGTTCCAGGCCTGCCACCCCACCTCTTTGTTCTTCTGGCAAGGCGACGGACGCTGATAACGCGACTGAGGCCGGAGTCAGGTTTCCCCGGATCACGACTGTGGACACGACGAGATCAAAAACGGTGTTGCATAGGCGCTCCCGCATCAGGGTGCTGAGAGGCGAATCGAGGCGCAGGTGTCTGTCCGCCCAGCTTTCGGCGAGCTTTAGGAGGTGCTCGTCGGGGGGTTGCACCGCGGTAGAGGCGCTGTTCTGTATGGGAGTCGTGTTTCTCGTGAGTGGGCGACGGGCTTCGGTGGCTCGTCTCGTAACTTGCAGGACGACGGCTTTTATGCCGGACGTCCAATGCTCCTCGTCATTTTGAGAGGAGCGGTGAGAGCGCTCGGGATGGCCGTCCATCCCTTTGGGTAGGAAGCAGCGGCCGATATTCGACGGTCCTAGATCCCACATCTCCTTCTTCAGATTCTGCAAGTGTGCCTCGAGGACGGATGCGTCGCCCGTGGCCTTGTGACCACTCGGAGTAGATGTATAGAGAAGTTGGCGATGGAGCATGAGGAGCATGTAGATGGCACTCAAATCAGCCACGTCTTTTGCAAGAAGGGCGAAGCGAGAATGGTCGAGATAGAGGGTTTCAGGGTACCCGGGCAGGCGACTAGGGGTCGCCTGCTCAGATAAGGTCGTAGAGGGAGGCGTAAAAATGAGGTCGATGATGGCCCTAAGAGACGATAAGATCACCCGCGTCCGCTTGCATAGTGTTCGGAAGGTGAAGGATCGGGTAGGGTATGTCAAGGTATAGTTCGAAGCTTCAAGACGCTGGTGAGCTGCGAGAAGCCACTGATCGGTGATATCAAATGGTTGTTGAGCGGGATGACGTTCCTTGAAAGTCTGCAACTCGAAATCTGGTGACGAATGTATGATGTAAGGACGGAGCGTCTGCATCTGGTGATTGGCAATGTCCTGTACGGCTACATGAGCCACCAGTGAATAGAATAGTAGGCCTGATCCTTACAAGCTTCATGAGTTCCAGTATCTCAAAGCAACTACGCATGGCTTGGACCGCGTCAGCCTTCGTACCTTCCCCTCCTGGAGCGCACTTGTTGGCGAGATCAACCATAGCATCTACAGCCGCATCTCTCATAGGTGCACAGTGCGACTTCAGAACCTCTCCAATTACGCCAAAGGAGCTTGACAGATCGTAGACTCCATGCTTCATCTCCTGTTCGATAAGATCGGCGTCGAGGACAGCCTGGAGGCGTTGGGATTGCTCCATATGCTGCCGGACACGCTGCTGAAAACTGACATTGCCGCCTTGCGTGTTGGGAAGGACCGAGGCCTGTGGACGGATGATAGAGAGCAGGACCTGCAGAAGTTCCTGAAGCAGCGGTCTAAGGCGTGAAGGCATCCGAAGAGTCAACTTTCGGCGGAGAGGCATGCAAGCGATCACAGGCTCGGATGGTGCCTCCGGCAATCGCTGGCAGACGCAGAGCAGGTTGTGCGGACGGCCGCGCGTGTCGAACGTGACGCAAGTGCAGCCCAATTCGAGCTCGCGGAGCACGGCGCTCCAATACGTCTCCGCTTGCTCGCGTTTACGACGGCTGGCGGCGGCGCGGAACTGCAGGCCCGAATCGAAGAGGAAGTCGTGTCCTGGAAAAAGCGGTTGTCAGTGGTGAGGGTGGCGGTCGGGCTGGCGGTATTGAAAACATGGGGCACGAACGTAGCTGGGGATTGCGCATGATAGCGTCGAGGTCAAGTTCTTTGAGGGTTTCTTTATTGATAGGAGGATGGCGGATAGGAATGTGCGGGGAACAGGGATCAATGGGGATGACAACGCGCGATGCGGACGGCGAAAGACCTCCCGGGGACAGCGAAGCGCTCAGCGAGAAATCAGAGTTATCTGTCTGCTCTAGGGCAGCCCCGGCGGGGACGGGTGCAACGAGGCGTGTGTCACCCGAGCTCGAGGTCTCCCAGTGCCAGCTCCCTGCAGAAGCCTGCAACGCTGTTATCAGTTGCTGGGCGCGTTTGACAGCAGCACGTTTGCTGGTCTTGCTGGAAGCCTTCGCGGCGTCGATGCGGGGGCGTTTAGCCCTTGACGGCGTGTCAGGATCAGCTGTTGGCTCGGGAATGCATGGCGACATCGCTGATGGAGAGGACGGCGATGGGAGTGGGGTATCTGATGCGGGACGTGAGGTGAACCATGTCCCCTGCGCGGTGTTGCTAGCGGTCTCGAGGGACAGACGGTGAGTAGGCGGGGCGGCACAAGGCACGGTGAGCCTGGAAGGCAAAGGGGACTGGAGATCACGCTGCGTGGGTTCTGGGGAGGATACGGGATCAGCGACGGTGCAATCGCAGTCCTGGGAGTCGGCCTTGCGCTTGCGGGAGAGGGTGGAGAGGGGGCGGGAGTGATGAGCAAGGTCGTCCATGCTCGGGGGGAGGAGAGAGATGGAGGGCGGGTCTGGGAAAGGACTCGATATAAAACACAACCAAAACACATGGCTCTTGCCTTGCCTGCCCACACACGAGGCCCGCTTCCTCACTCGGCTGCCCTCCAAGGCGTTTCGCGTTACAATCTTTCATCCCTTTCTCTCCGATTACTCCCCCGCCCGATCTTTGCCTCATCGACAGCCCGCACTCAGCGTGTCCCACCCACTCCTCATGCGATCGTGCCCGGATTGTTCACGCGATTACATACTTTTCGCGGCCCGCTTCTGTACTTTATTTAATTAATTTTGCCGTCCTTTGCCCGCAGCCCACGCGCCTGTCGGTTGGATCGACGCTGATCGACGCTCGTCCACGCTGTTGGTGCTCAGCCCTGCAGCACCCAACCGCAACATGGAAGACGCCGTAGAGGATGAGATCAGACTCCTATCTAGGTTTGAAAAACATGACGAGTTCCTCGAGCTCCAGGGCGGAGTTCTGTCGNTAGACCCCCTTGTCGAACTCTCCACGGAGGAGACGCGGGAAGGGGATGTACTCATGCAGAAACTATCGTTGATTGTGCGTCGAGTCTCATCTGTTTCCGAAAAGTTCGCCGGCCTCATCGGATGACCTAGTTTGATGAATACCAAGAACAATCATACCTCCTTGATCCTTTCTTAGAAAAGCTCGTTGTTCCGGTAGCGGAGAAACTGAAACAACATGCGCGAGTCCTTGTCTCGATACCCCATAATCCATCTTCTTTCACAAGGCTTTCTCGAATCTCAACCCTCTTGTATTACTATATCAAGTGTCGGGGTCACAAGGCCATAGGTACATTCGTCTCTCTAAATTCCTGGCTGTAAATAACGGTTTGTGTTTTAGTTAGGTACTTTCCTCACGAGATCGCCGATCTCTCAATAGCTCTACAATTTTCTCAGACATTAGACGTGGTCAAGGATACCTCAATCTGGTCATTGCGTTATGTTACGCTGCTTTGGCTTTCTCTCATTTGTATGATACCTTTTGATCTCGCCCAATTCGACGACGATGGACAGGCGGGACAGACTGCTCTTGCCATTGAGACTGTTGCGAAATCCTACCTAGGAAAGGCAGGGCTTGAGCGTGAGGGCGCGACGATCCTGCTTTCTCGGCTCCTTGTACGGTGAGTAGATAGCATGGAGCCCTATCGTCGTTGTCTGATTTGCGTAGGAAAGATACACATGTCCAGCGGACTACATTTTTGGCCTGGTCTTGTTCCAGTTTGGGCCAAGACTATGAGCTTTTCCAGGTACTGTCGCGCGCACCCAGAGATGAAGTCACGCAGGTTTCATCTAATGTATTAAACCAACAGGTCCTCGGAATATTGCAATCGCTCTGCTCGATCGCGAAGATCTGCCCCTCCGACCTTGTAGCCGATCAGATACCCGATTTCTTGAACGCTGCACGGTTATGTGCCCAGAACTCCAACCTGGCTGCCAACACGCTGGTCCGCAAATACAGGGTCAAACTTCTGGCTCGTTCTGCGCTGCGCCTCCTTCCGGGAAGGACACGTTTCCGGCCACATCAAGGTTCTTTTTGTCTATAGTCCATACAATCATAAATCTAGCGACTAAACACCACTTACAGCGCGGATCCTTCATCTCACGGCAGATCAAATAACAGAACACAATAATGACTCCAGCGACATGATACCGGACGAAATCGAGACAATCATACAGGACCTCGTTAGTGCTCTTCAAGACAGGGTGAGTGGAGTCGCGGGGTCCCAGAACTCGGGCTCACGTGTCATCTGTTTAGGATACCGTTGTTCGGTGGTCTGCGGCCAAAGGCATAGCACGCATCGCCGAACGTCTTCCAACCGACTTTGCAGAACAGGTTCTAGAAACGGTCATGGATCTGTTTACCATTCACTCCGTTGCTGTGGCGAGTCTGTATGATATGCCTGCAGTCGCGGAAAGCACCTGGCATGGTGCCTGCCTTGCTTGTGGTGAAATGGCACGGAGGGACCTGATTAGCGACGAAAAGATAAAGGAGCTTATAGCATGGATGTCCAAGGTAGGCATTTGTCGCTCCTCTGCTGTTCATTTCTATAATTGATGTGACCAGGCCCTTTACTTCGATATTCGGAAAGGAGCGCATTCTATCGGTTCAAGCGTGCGCGACGCGGCCGCCTATGTTCTATGGTCCCTGGCAAGGATTCCAAGTCAGGATGTGCTCAAGCCCTTCGCAAACGAGCTGGCGCAGGACCTTCTTCGAGTCTCCCTATATGATCGTGAGATACACATCCGTCGAGCGGCAAGTGCAACGTTCCAGGAGTACGTGGGGCGTACCGTGAGTCTACACCATTTGCAAAATGCCAATGAGCTAATCCTCCTTCTGCCAGGGTCTATTCCCCCATGGAATAGATGTCTTACGCCACACTGATTTCTTTGCGGTAGCGGTTCGGCGCAACGCCTTTCTCATCGCAGCTCGGGATGTTGCAGTGTTGGTCCTATGGGTATTATCCATTGAACAAAATGTCTGATCTACATGCAGGCATGAAGAATATCGGCAGGCGTTGTTGGACCATGTCCTCAATATCACCTTGCGCCATTGGGATCCTGTTATGCGTTCGCTCGGTGCGGAATCACTACGTAAAATATGCGAACTGGACTTGCGAAAGCTTGGCCCTGTGTGCATGGAAAGAGCGGTAGGTATTTGACTTGCGATCGATTGTGAAACCCAAAGCTGATCACCCTCAAAGCACAAGCTGCTTCGTACCGAGGAGTCTAGTGATATTCACGGAGCCCTTGTCGCGCTAGCTCAGCTTGCGGATGCATTCAGCCATTCGCCTGATGACGTAGAGTTGCAGGGGCACCGACAGAAGGTGACGCTATTTGAGTCATACGTGAATTACTCGCTCACATATGTCTGGAGATTTTCGCATTACTTGAAGAGGTGCCTTTAAGCGTAATACGAGCACCTCACAATGAGCTGCTGGCCGCTGCTGCATGCTACCTCATCGCGAATAGCGTCTCGGCGGTGGATGTCAAGATGGAGTCTCGAAATCAATCATCGGAGCCTTTTTGGTTGTCTGTCATCAATATTGGCCTGAATCATCGTAGTGTGGTAGTTCAAGAGGCTGCCACTGCCGCGATGGCCCAAGTCAGCAAAGTAGTAGATTGCTCGTCCATGGTCGAAAGATGAGTTTTTTGACGTTACGTTCATGAATGTTTACTGATGCCATCTTTTCAGCACGCTGATCCGAGAATTCAGAACGGGGACACCAGCCATGCAACAAAGTCTAGCTCAATTACTGGGACGATTAGACTATTCCGCCCATCCACATGGACTCCACGAGGCAATCCAGTGCCTGATAACTTCTGTTGATAAATCAGTGCGGCTTTTCATTTGCAATGATTAGAAGTTTTGGGCTCACTATCAATGCTTTAGCCACTTACAAGAATGAACAACGTCGAATCCCGTCGTAATTGCTATGTGTCGTTACCGCAAATACTCAATACCATCGCGCACGACCTGGCTTCCTGTAAGTTCCCCATTGTAGCCATATGATTGTCTTCTTAGTTCACAAATTGCAGTCCTCAAGCCTGATACAGTCAGCAAAATGTTTGCAGCACTGCTCGTTGGACTTGAAGACTATACAATGGACGAGCGTGGAGATGTCGGCTCTTGGATACGCATCGCCTGTATCCAGGGCTTGACTGCGTTCATATGCATACTGTTCACGCACGCCAGTCAAATTCCGCAATTTCCAGAATACCTGCCTTCGTCCCAGTATCACGCAGCGGTGGCGGGCGTTCTCAAGCAAGGCGTTGAGCGATTGGACAACGTGAGACAAGAAGCAGGAGCATGCTTACAGAAGCTGCTCGAACAACCTTCTCCCTCTATAGTCGAGATGGATGCCTGGCGTATGCACCAGGGGGACCTGATCCGTCGGCTGTTCTTCAGGTGAGTGCAACTTCGAGGTCAGCGAGCGACTGGCGTTGAGATATTTCTGTAACAGTGATGCGGACGGCACATCGGAATGGCAAAACGGGTCATGGCTATTCCCTCGGGCTGTCCAGCTTCTGGATATTTCTTATTACCGCCAGGATGTGCTCTCAGGGTTGTTGCTGAGCATCAACAGCAAGACGAGCAGCACCGTAAGTACTCTTTCTTCGCCTGGAGCTGTACTCATGAATATACCAGCAACGACCTGCGCGGAACAGTCTCGTTGCGTACGCTCGAAAGCTTCCAGTTGCCGGCCCCGAAGATGCATATAGCCTTCGCAATTTGACGTATGATCTGATCAAGCACGCAAGAGTCAATCTGCAGTCCAATTACATCGTCATTCCTGTCTTGCAGACGTTTAATGTTCTGTTGGACGCAGATATACTCGATGGACTGACCGATGATCCACAAGGCCTGCAGAGGTTGGACAATGGCCACGTGATAAAACATGAGACTGACTTTTTTGAACGCAGTCTCCGAACACTGTTTGTTATCTCATCGTCGAATGTCCACAAATTAAAGAACGTGCAGCGCTTGCATTCATCAATGAATATGTGAGTTATCGTCATGCCGATTAAAACTGCTGCTGAGCGATCTTGAACAGTGTCATTCGTTTGCTCACATTCACCGAGCTGTTCCAAGATTGTCTTGCACGACTCGTTGAATTTCTGACACATCCCTATCCGAAGGTGAATTCGATCTTCACTTCAGCAGGACTGATCGAGACTTACTCGGCAATAGATTCGCTCGGACACTGCAGAGTCTTTATACCTACTCCTTCAAACCAAGGACATAGCAACAGCAACTGATACCACTGAAGCTGAGAGCCTGTTGTTGGAGACTGAATGGTAAGCGTTGAATATGATTCCTATGAGACGATCGAACCAACTCACATGGTCTTGACTGTTAGGTTCTCTTCGGACGTGGCCATGCTTCAAGAAACAGCGAGGCAGCTGGTTTCTGCACTTTCTTCGTAGATATAATACTACAGGATAACGCTAGGGTCTTCACACGGTTTTAGATAGGAATTATGTCTCAGCTTTCCGTGGAATGCGACCTGTACTTAAATCACCAGTCAATAAATAAGGCCTGGACCAGGAGTTGATCGTTGTCAAGCGTGGGAGCAGATATCCCGTCCCGGCACCGAAGCACGTGCACAATCACTCCAGCCAGTGAGCAGTGCAGTTGCGTGTTATTAGCTCTCGACATATCGTTTCCTGGCTTGTTGGAGCATCCAGTATCTGCTTTCCAAGGCCGTCCTATATCATGGCCAACGATGCGCGTTTGAGCAAGCAGGAAATGGCGGCAATCAATGCTGCTGCCGTCACTCGCGAATATCATGTTCAACCCCACCTAGGTGAGCACGCGTCATGTTTGCCCACTGCTCGAGCTTCTCATGAATTCACTGCACTTCCAGATTATAGAACCGTATCTGCAATCAATGGGTGAGCGCATCGTTTCAAATGTCATGGAACTCGTCGTGCTGAAGCTGTTTAGGCCACTTGTGGTCCTTGACAACGTCAAGGTGATTGCTGTCTAGTCCCATCGTCATCGTCCTGTTCCTCATACTCGGAATCAGTTTCCATCATATAATGAAATCGTTCAGCTTACGCTGCCAGATGGTACCAAACGTGGTGGTCAAGTCCTTGAAGTACAAGGGAAAAAAGCAATTGTCCAGGTCTTCGAAGGCACATCAGGCGTCGACGTGAAGGCAACCCATGTCGAGTTTACAGGGAGCAGCATGAAGCTACCGGTTGCAGAGGATATGTTGGGTCGCATTTTCAACGGATCTGGGAATCCGATCGACAATGGCCCCAAGGTTTTCGCAGAGGACTACTTGGATATCAATGGTCTGGTCATCCCGTTCTTGCACACTGTGACATCATCCTCATCCTTTGAGCAGGATCGCCCATTAATCCATATTGCCGCATATACCCGGAAGAGATGATTCAAACGGGAATTTCCACCATTGACACAATGAATTCAATTGCTCGCGGCCAGAAAATTCCTATTTTCTCGGCAGCAGGTCTTCCCCACAACGAGGTACCGTTTAACCCATTCCTGCGTCTCACGATAATCTGATATGTTTCCATCAGATTGCTGCTCAAATTGTGCGGCAAGCAGGTCTCGTCAAGCGGCCAACGAAAGACGTGCACGATGGCCACGAAGAGAATTTCTCGGTCGTGTTCGCTGCTATGGGTGTCAATATGGAGACCGCAAGATTCTTCAAGCAAGACTTCGAAGAGAACGGTAGTCTTGACCGTGTCACGCTTTTCCTGAACCTTGCAAATGACCCGACAATTGAACGTATCATCACCCCTCGCTTGGCGCTCACGACTGCGGAATACTATGCTTATCAGCTGGAGAAACATGTCTTAGTTATTCTCACTGACATGTCTTCGTATGCGGATGCTCTGCGAGAGGTTCGCTGGCCATCCTTCTATCCATCATTCAAAAGGAACTAAAGTTAATTCACGTTAGGTTTCTGCTGCCCGTGAAGAAGTGCCGGGACGTCGTGGATACCCAGGGTACATGTATACTGACTTGTCCACGATTTATGAACGTGCCGGAAGAGTGCAGGGCAGAAACGGCTCGATCACCCAAATCCCCATCCTCACTATGCCGAATGACGGTACGTCGTAACCTTGAAATGCACCAACAAGCTAATGCTATAGCACGTCGTTGCAGATATCACACATCCTATCCCCGATCTCACAGGTTACATCACGGAAGGTCAAATATTCGTGGATCGTCAACTTCATAACAGACAAATCTACCCACCCATCAACGTCCTTCCTTCATTGTCACGTCTTATGAAGAGTGCTATAGGCGATAAACTCACTCGGAAGGACCACTCGGATGTATCAAACCAACTGGTTAGGCTCCCACTTTCCTCACGTGTTCAGCCATTGACCCCGCGTTCAGTATGCTAAGTATGCCATCGGACGTGACGCCGCTTCCATGAAGGCGGTTGTGGGAGAGGAAGCTCTTTCGTCAGAAGACAAACTCGCGCTTGAGTTCCTTGACAAGTTCGAGCGGCAGTTCGTGGGTCAAGGTTCGTACCTCTTTTTGTCTCCCTACCACGGCCTCCATTCATGTGTACCCGTCTCAGGTGCTTATGAGTCGAGAACTATCTTCGATTCACTGGATCTCGCATGGAGTTTATTGCGCATCTTCCCCAAGGAACAACTCAACCGTATTAGCCCGAAGATCCTCGCAGAGTTCTATGGCCGTAAGCCTTCCAGAAAACCCACTTCTGGCGAGGAACAAGATGCGGCAAAGGATGAGAAACTAGATGAAAAGCTGATTGACGATGCATAGTGAGGTCTTCCTGTGTGTTTCAGCTGGTGAATACGCCCGTCGCCGAGGATTTTATGCACCTTGTATCCTTGCCCAAGTCAGGAATAAGTAATTGACTGTGACCAGGTTTACTACTGTACAAATTTCGAGAAGTGCCATAATGTGCTAAACCATGCAAGCTGTGCTCACAGATAAGAACCTCAGTTTCATCTATCAGAACGTACATCCAAGGTTGCTCCTGTTTCACTGATATCCTTCACTGAGATCTGCCCCTTCAAACCGGCCTGCTTGTCTTGCCACCAGCGCAGAGCAAATTCTTTCTCAGAATCATGGAACTGTTCAAGGATCTCCGTGAACACGCTTGGATAAGCTCGGCCCTACGCCGGATTTCTTCGTCTTCATTCGAGCGACCAGAAATCACAGCGTCGACGACAGCATCCAGAGCTGTTGGTAGAAGGGATACAGAAAGCGACGGCAAGGAAGTTACTAGCATGAGATGAAGTCGATGTAGCTGCTCTGTGCGTTCCGGCATGGGGACAGGTTGCCCGCCTTCGGGAAGGAACCGTATCTCGCCTAGCAACATTTCAAGGCAAAGTTGCGCGAGAGATGGCGAGACGATGCTTGCACTGCTGAGAAGCATCGCATACGCGACCCGAAGTTGACCGATGTTCAGGCTACCGCGTCGGGAACTCTGCGAAATTAATGTCAACCGACTAAATCAGGTGAAGACGACGTGCTAGACAGACCTCGAGCAGACAACTGGTATACATGGGTATCAGCTTCTGGACAAAGCCTGAATCGCGAAGATCTGGCATTGTGTCGCACGAGCCTTCTTGCGCACGTACAAATGCTGAAAAAATAGCTAGCATGACGGAATGAGCAGCCTCACGAATCTCATGATGCATGTGGGAGAGATGACTGTCAGAAGCAACGAAGTTAGGTGAAGTGGTCAAAGGATCATAAGAAATGGACACACGGGAGGCATATTGGAAGCACATCATCCTCAATTATTGATAAAGAAAGCGTTGGGACTAGCTGCTCTGTGCAAGCCAGGTCAAAGACTAGCTTGGAACGAGTGAGAGTGGTTAAATCCGCTCTACCGATGGCTTCAAGAGCCTGCGGTATATGTGCATCTAAAATATTGATAACTCAAATAACCTCAGGATGACGAATGCACGAAATACCTCGTGAAATCATTTGAACGAATTCTTGGCTCGCTTGAGGTTGTGTAGAGAGCAAATCAAGAGAACAGAAGAACACGCGTTTCAACTCTGCAAAACCACTATTTCCGGCGAACGTTAAACCACCAAATGTGGAGATCACAAAAGAGAGGTGGGCTAAGATGCGAAGAATCGAGATAGAAAGCTGGGAAGCTGGGCTGGGTGATGAAGTCGAGGCTCGCAGGTCTGATCGACGACCTGAAACTTGCGGAGGGGTGTAGACAACCGTCAACAGGACTGAGCGAGAAATCATCACCGAGGTGAACAAAAGAGTCTTCAGAACGTTCCATATCGCGGCCGTGAGCTCGCGCAGTCGGCAGCTGATAAACCCAGAGTGAGTGTTGCATACATACTAACAGATAACCGCGCTATTATACCGATGTCGTCGTCACTTTGCGTATCGGCAAGCGGGCTCCGAGACCAGTCGTTCTCAACTCTGGAAGTCATGGAGTCTAAGCGTTCGAGGAGTCGTGTGACAGTGGACCAGCCATCCTCCGGCCTTGACTCCACCAGGATAGGTACAACATGAGAGAACAGTTTTGCCAAGGAGGCGACGGATGTAAAGAGTGGGGAGGACGTCAGAGAATGGAGCGACACAACTAGGGAATTGCTTTGTGCCAACCCTCCATAAGGGAAGGAACCTCGGAATCCATCTTCTTCAATGCTCAGCGACACCTTGCCGTCGATACCGAGCTTGCAGACGGCCGGTAGAGACGACAAGAAGGTCCCATTTGCAAAAGCTAGTCCGATGGAAGAACTGAGATAGGATGATAGCATCTGTACCAAATCAGTCAAATACAGCTCAGAAAGGAAGAGATAAAAACCGAACCGATAATGGAAGGGCCATCAGCCTTTCTGCAAGGACATGGGGAAGTAGCTGTGATGCGAAGATGATTCCCATGCTTAGGACATCCACTAGTCAATTTGAAACCCGTCAGTTGGACTCAAAATCACGAACGAACTGCAACAGCATTACCTTCACCGCTCTCAGTCTCTTTATAAAACTCCATCTCCCATGCCTTATCATTGGCTTGGCCGTGTACGTCCATGACCTCCGCCATAGCCACCACAACTTCATCTTCTGCCTTGCCCCTTGCACTCGATCTCCTTTCGGCGCCCCCCAGGGTTGGTCTCAGATCGTCAAGACCCAACAGCAATCCACCTGCACCAACAAGACGTAACATGGCCTGACCTCCGGTGAAGCCTCTGAGCACATCCTTGGTCCATGTTTCCAGGCGTGAGCGCACACTTAGTCGGTAAATACCCTCTGTCTTGGCTTCATCTTCCAAAGCTTGGAGGCGAGCGTGAATGGCATGTCGAAATGCAGTGAGAAGTACGTCGAGCTTCGCATGTGTAAACGGAAAGAAAAGACTGGAACTGATAATCGTCGCAGATAGGGCCGTTGGTGTCGAAGTATGGGAAAGGGTGTGGATTATGAGAGCCTGAACGTCCTCGAGAGAAGAGGTGGAGGATCTGTGCAAATGCCTGAGTAGATGTATGGATACTCGATCTCCATGTGCCATGCTTGGTACTGTACGTATTGGCAGCTGTCAATGGTCAGTTGCGGATTGGAGAAAAGGGTTGAGGTGTTTCGTACCGTGCTACCAGTCGCTGTGCAGTGCGGAATCGAATGAACGAATCCAACGTTCCGCACTGTGCACTCCAGAGAACTAAATCTGTCAGTGCCACTGCTTAGCGCTTATTTGGTAGCAGTAAGCACGCCGGCGTCACTGTCACCTAGCCCGAAGGAATCACGTTCATCTTGACCAAATCTACCAAATATTCACGCAGAGTTTTCGAAGTAGCTCTGACGGTTCGCATCCACCATATTTCAGTCACAGAGCAATAGACATTGCGCAAATATTTGTTCCACAAGAGTACCAATATGTGATGTACGTTAACTGGCAAAGGGTAAAATGGATCCAGGTATACAAAAGGTCTGTAGCAAACCAGGAAGGGTAAGATCACTGCAACGTAATATCGCAGTCAACTATGTAGAAATGCACTTGGATTGAAGTAAATCACTGGCCACCAAGGATCGGCCAGCTGCCCTCCGCTTTCCACTTATCAACGATTTCACGAAGGACATCTCGTGTCATGTATGGCTTCTTGAGTTCATAACCGAGGATTTTCTTTGCCTTGTCATTTGAAAAGCCCATGGAATGTTTCTGGAGGGCGAAAGTATCCATATAGGCAGAGAGGTGTGTCTTGACAACAGGTGGGGTAGACGTTGTGAGCATTTCTGCCCAAGCGCTCACATGCGCTTCGTTGATTTCTTCCACCAGGTCTTCGAGCCGGAACTATTCAAAGAGGTCGAGTTAGCTCGGGTCTCTTCCATCAACTAATGCAGGATACTACGTACCCGGACGTATGCACTGGTGACAAAATTATGATACTCGAACGTTGTGCCAAACAGCCCTGTCATAGTCTCTCCGGCTTTGTTAAGAGTGGTCTCATTATCGTCCACCTGTAAAGAAAAGAGGGACCGTCAGTACACCACCGAGCCATCCGTGCGACAAAGAAAACTCATTACAAGATTGAATAATGGAGCAACAATTTTCTGATCGGCAGCAGGCATGCCGACGACCTCTGACACTTTGCTCTTCTCATTATTGAAGAAGATTTCTTCGCCAGCGATCCCATCCGCCTTGGCACGACCGTTTTCGGCAATCCACTTTCCACATGCCCATAATCCCCCAGCCACATCCTCCGAATGAATTGTATTCATCGGATTCTTTCCAGGTTTCCATCTGACGGAAGATGGTTACTGAGCTTCGAGAAAAACGGAGTGATAAAGCGCTCTTCACGCACAATGATTTCATGGGTTGCTTCATGAATCCATATACCGAAGCAACAGTTAACACGTTCGCCACTGGTCAAGCCCGTGTTATTAGCTGACCCGGCCAGTAACATGTGGAGACTTACTGAGGCCAAAATCCACATACGGACCATACACTAAACCGATCCTTAGAATGACGAGGTTTAGTCTGAACGGAGTTGTAAGCGGGGACCACTCCACAACAATCAGACAACGCGACGCACCCTTCGATAGCTCCTAAAATTCGAAGCGTCTCGTGCCACCATGTTCCAAGGATCCCAAGAGGCTTGGGATTTTCCTTCTCATCGTGTGTGCCCTTCTCGGAGCATTCGTACCATGGCTCTTGTAGGCGGACATAAGCCTTGACGTTACGCTTAGCCGCCTCCGTCCCCAAAAGGCGTGCTACATTACATGTGTGATTGATCTGAACCTATAGATGTGATAAACAGTGAGTTACTGTGGCACAAGCAACCAGATCACGTACCATCTCGGGGCGATCGTATGCAACTTCGCCAGTAAGGTCAAATACATAGTCATAGGGAGCTTGACCTTCGGGTGGGTCAAAAGCTGCAGTCACGGCGGCTAAAGCGGAGGTCAAGACTCCGGGACGTGCAAATCCAGAGGTTTCTCACCAGGGATGGTAAGATTTGCTTGTTTGTATTGAACATTGTCTTTGGCGAGGACTTCCGGAAATTCGGTCCCGACGTAGCTGTACAACGTCATATTATTTTTCTTATCGATAGAGAATGATGAGCGCACGTACGTAGTGGGTGGTTGTACGGAGTACTTGTCCACTATCCGTAGATTCTATCCAGCAGACTCGTAAATAAGCAATGATAAGAAGCGATGGGTAACTCACAGATACAAGAGATGGTCCTTCTATCGGTACTAGATACGCAGCCAGCGCCCGCGCACACGTGTTAAGGCCACCTAATGGACAGCAGTGAAAACGAAGACGATTAATCGCACTTGAGTAGGCTGGTCTATGAGGAGTTAATGTACTGTATGATACTGACCAAGAATGATGGCATTGGGCTTTTCCGACATCAGGCCCACTATGCACGGAGGTTGTTCAAGGTGAGGCTTCCGCAGGGGTCTGGGACTCGAATGCCGGGGATGAGGTGCAAGTATATGGGTACGAGTGTTGAGTCTGCCTAATCAACACAGACTTGGACGGGGTAGGAGATCGTGGGGGAAAGACAGAAAGCAAGGCAAAAGGAAGCGAATGATGGAGCAGCGTTGTGATCGTGAGATGTAGGGGAAAATAGAGGTTCTTGCCGCTTCGTTCAGGGCTGTGAGGTAGTGTTGCTGTCGAGACGAGTTAGTCGGAGCGCTATAAAGAAACTCGAGTTCGGACTCACTTAGCACTTGTGACTTTTCCCGGCATACAGTACTATGTTTCCCACGCTTTGTCGTCTGCCTCCGTTGTGCCTCCGAGGCGGCCTCCGCACCGGCGGCACTACGCCTGGCCCAGAAGAGAACCGCTTTTAAAGAACTTTTGATCGCTCGTGCACTGTGTTCGAAGTACTGCGAATTTCGCCTGGATTCTTTGGCAGACCGTTGAAGAAGGATCTTGCCTCCCACTTGTGAATATCTCAGGTTTTTCGAAGGAGCCTGAGTGGCTCTCGACGTCGTCCACCGCGACGACTCGAATGTGACCCTCTAGACTGCGTAAGGAACTGCAATTGGTCACGATCAGTCACGAGAACGACACCGCCATCTCCCGCCATTTTAGGCAGTCTTCGTAACGCTTGCGTCACGCTGGATTCAATATCTTTGAGAAAACACCTTTCCTCAACATACGAACCCATAAAAATCTCACCAGTCGTCAACATTCGATGTCTGATGCCATTCAGCAAAAAATCCTGTTCAAAAAAAGCCCCGATCCGCGGGATCTGGACCGTGTGAATTACATGAGTCGGTGTCATTTGCATACACCTGAGCCAAAAGTGCCTATTTTGCGGGTTTTCATACGTTCTCCGTCGCTATGCATGCAAACAATGACATAGCTACATTACAGTTATGCATGCGGGCATGTACAAATATTTTCGCGAGCATTGGGCAGCGGCTGCCCGCTGCGCACCCCGGTTGTTCTCTTCTAGGCAGCGGTTCTCTTCTGGGCCAGGCGTAGCACTCACTACGTTCACTCTCGAGCAGCTGGGACGTGCATGTACGTGCATATTCCGTTCTGCTTGTCAATGGCCTGTTCTTTCTGTCTTCGACTAATCGTGTATGTATTTTATAAAGGTATTTTTGGTTTAAAAATCGAGGTTGCAGCAGGGCGAGTCGAGTGCGTTACACAGTACTTAGTCCGCGTCAGGCACGATCTCTGGAAGCGAACCGGAAACGGCCGGCGCTCTGGGTCGGCGCGCCAGAGCTTCCCTCCTCCGCAACCTCATAGATCTCCTGTTGCCTCAATTCCTCGAGCTTGCAGGTATAAAAATTCAAGTAAGCATCTTTCGATACACGCTCTGTCATTTTGTCCCTGTAACGCAAGAGCATGATGTCGTATTCGTGTTTCATAGTCGTATACTTACCGTGGGAATGTTTGAGGAAACCCGGGCTGACTTGCCAATTTTGGCAGAACTGCTCTACGAGCCTCGAGAAAATTCATGTTTTTTTTCTCTTGCAGGATATGGAAAGTCTGATTTTGACTGTCCGGGAATGTATCTGAGACAACACCACATAAAAGTTTGGTGTGAGACTAAGGTCAAAGTATAAAGAGTAACGAGTAACGAGTACCGCGTACGACTGTGAGAAATGTACCGACTAAAACCTAAAACCATGCCGGTGCGAACCGACTCCCGCGTCGCTCTACGGCGTTCGACTTCCCCTCGCTCGCGCTCGATTTTTCAACGATAAATAATGTCATAAAACTTACTCTCATATGCATATAACATATCGGTATCGAGAGACTGGTCACTCTATACACAACCCTCCCCCGTTCTACAGACTTGGTCACCAGTCTAGGTCATGGCAGCCTGATCACCATCAAAAGCATCACAGCTATTCATTCCCAAGCCCCTCAAAAAGATGCAGAGGATGCATCCAGACTGAATATTGCAAATATGTACAAGTACGATTCACCACTCGTCTCATTTCCGCCGTTTTGAACGTGCCTGTACCTCCTCGGTTTCACTCTCTTGGTCGTCGGATTCATCCTCACCTTCGCTGGCCCTCCCCTCGCTGAACTCATCGTCCTCATCCCAATCACCCTCCTCCTCTTCCCTTTCGGATTGGGTACCATCGACGTCTTCGTCGTCGTCATCGTGCTCAGATGTGGTTCCCGCTTTTCCCAACGCCTCCTTTCTTTCAACATTTCGCAGTTGTTCTTCCCTACGCTCCTTCCGTAGTTTCTCCTTAGCAGCGTGATCTGCTTTTTGTGCTGCCGCCTCGGCTTTCGACTTTTTAACTGCGTGTATCGAACAATACATGAAAAACAGACAGAGTTGATCACGTTAAGATAAAACTCACCGAATTCATGATAGATTACGTTCCCTTCTTTCCCAGGAACACCCTCCGTGATCTTTACCAACTTCAGCTCCATCCTCGGGCCAATTTCATCCAACCTGACAGCCCTCTTCTGTCCCTTGGTATTGTTTCTGCCGACGTAATCATCTGCAAGTGACACCGCGTCTCCGTCATCTCCAGCTGCAGACGATACCGATGACGCAGCAGACTCATATCCGTCCGCGCCGCCCGGCCCCGGCTCGCCTCGCTTGCGCGTGAGGAAGTCTGCGACATCCTTTTCGTTCCCAAGATCGAGGACGCGTGCTGCAGATGCTGCGCCACTTCCCTCAAGCACGCGACGCACTCGCTTTGAAACGCCGTAGGGCTTGACGGTGATGCGGAAGTGCCTGAAGTCGATGGTGCCGCGCTCCGCATTGTAAGAGACAAGCACTATGCGACGCGCGGACGAGAGCGAAAGAGTATTTGGAGACAACGAAGGGAAAAGGGATTGAAACGTTTTCATGATCAGAGGGAGGTGGGAAGGCGTCGTGGGTGATGGTGGCGGGAAGGATGCAAGCACAAGCTGTATAAAGTACCAGAATGAGTGAATAGATACAGAGGCATTGAAACATTGAAGACGCACCAGAGGCGGGCTCATGTATTCCACATTGCCCAGATTTTTGGACCTTCGCGAAGCCTTCAGAACGTCCTTTATGAGACTGTAACGCTCTATTCGAAAGCTCAGGGTTGGTCCATTGGAGAGACGGACTATTCTCAACGACGGCGCAATGTCCGTGAGGGTGAAGGCGAGTAAGTGAGTCACCTGGAGTGCAGGCGCCATCGTTAAAAAATCCTTCAGCTTATTGCGGGCACGCTCCTTTGCTTGGGAAAGAATGTGAGTACAATCTTCACAAGAACTA
Organism: Hericium alpestre; assembly: GCA_004681135.1. Classification (NCBI taxonomy): domain Eukaryota; kingdom Fungi; phylum Basidiomycota; class Agaricomycetes; order Russulales; family Hericiaceae; genus Hericium; species Hericium alpestre. Next base: position 24,205 of record SFCI01000047.1, on the reverse strand, counting down.
GAAGGTGAACTGACTTTGAGGCGGCTAGCAGTGTTGGGCTCCATGACCTTTCTGATATCACGGGTAAGCTGCGTCAATGAGGATCCCACTTGGCCATGTTTGATCACAAAAGACTTTGGACCACTGTTAACTGATGCCCCTGCTGGTTCTGGACCTTTAAGATGCGTCCTGTTCTTGCGTTTGCGTGCCATGGCGAAGGTACTGCGTTATAACGAGAATTGTCCTCAAGTGACTTACTCGTCCACATTTGGACAGAGCGTGACATTTTCGGACTCCGATGACCTGCGAGCGCCCATTGAATATTGAGCGCCCGTGTCAAGCCCGTGTCCAGTTATTTTCAGAGGGTAGTACAAGACTGTATCTCATGACGATGATCGATGTGTCTGAAAGCATAGGTATTTGGAAGAATGACACCAATAGATGTCCATGAGGCCGGAGTCCATGGAGACAGGCGCCTAGAAGACGATTTGTCGAAATATTTGATGATTGATGAGGAGGCGGTGGCTGGGCCGAGGATATAATCAACAGTGCGACAGATTCTTGTTCTCTCTCACCGCCCCGTACGTTGTCCCCCTCGTCACCTAGCCTGCTCACCAAGGCAGTCCCCACGCTCTTTTCTGTTCTGGCTCTTACACGGGCTCTTCGTCGTGTTGAGCGTCCTTGCTTTCCAGCATCTCAGTCTCTAGAAACATCCATTAACTTGCCTTGACGACCGTGGAAGGCACATCGGCCTCCCCGCCTCGGCCAATATACCTGTCATAACCTATGTACTTCGCTCCAAACTCTGTTATTTTCCTCGTTCTCTTTGGGATCTGCGTGGCGGTCAATGCGCATCACGCGAACGTTACTCCTGCTCATAGCCGCAGATCTCTCGCTTTCAAGAAGAAGGTCATCAGGCCTCTCGATCCGCCCGCGCTAAAGAGAGACCTTGGTAGTGGTCTCGGAGACATTCTCGGTGGTGTAGGCCAAATTGGCAACGGTGTGGGTGATATCTTGGGTATATTTCCACACTTTATTTCAGTCTGCGCTATTTCTCTAATTTTGGCGTATACACCTAGGCTTCCCCCAACCGTCGGGATCTTCAACGTTGTCGTCTGGGTCGAGTTCATCTGACGGGACGACACCATCCCCCTCGTCGATCTCAGCGGCGTCTGCCTCGTCAACCTCGGCATCTTCTGTTTCGTCGACTTCGGCGTCGTCTGATTCATCGACCTCCGCGTCTTCTGCTTCGTCCTCGAAGGATTGCGAGGGTCTCGATTTCCTGCTCCGTCCCGATTGTCACCATTCGTCCACCCCGCCAGCATCATCGCCTCCGTCATCTTCTGGCACATCGTCGCAGGATGACTCGCCATCTGATGCGCCAAGTAGCCTTCCTTCTGTGACTCCACCCCCGACACCTTCTTCTAGCCCTTCGTCGTCGCCATCTGCTACGTCCCGCGACTGCGGCCTGTTGGGCTTGGGATGCATTTTCTCCCCTCCGCCTACCTCACCAATGTCCAGTAGTGATGCAGCATCTTCCTCGCCCGAGCGCCTACACCGTCGGCTTCTTCAGCGACTCCGCCCCCGTCCGCCACGCCTTCTTCCGGCCTTCGTCCTCTGCGTCTGCTACGTCCCGCGACTGCGGCCTGTTGGGCTTGGGATGCATCTTCTCCCCTCCGCCTACCTCACCGACGTCCAGTAGTGATGCGGCATCTGCCTCGTCCGTGGCGCCCATACCGTCGACTTCTCCTGCGACTCCGCACCCGACATCCGCTGCGCCTTCTTCCGGCCCTTCTTCCCCAGCGTCTCCTACGTCCTCCGATTGCGGTCTGTTGGGCTTGGGATGCATNTTCTCCCCTCCGCCTACCTCACCGACGTCCAGTAGTGATGCGGCATCTGCCTCGTCCGTGGCGCCCACTACCGTCGACTTCTCCNGNGACTCTGCTCCCGACATCCGCTGCGCCCTCTTCCGGCCCTTCATCCCCGACGTCTGCTACGTCCTCCGATTGCGGTCTGTTGGGCCTGGGATGTATCTTTACCCCTCCGCCTACGTCCAGTACTGATGTATCATCTTCGTCGCCTGTGGCGCCCACATCATTGACGTCGCCTCCGGCCCCGTCTCACTCGACCCCCGCGTCGGTCTCTTCATCGAGTTCTGACTGTGGTCTTTTAGGTTTAGGGTGTATCCTTTCCACTTCCTCTTCTAGTCAAGGGCCCTCGGTGACATCTCCTGCTGCGTCTAACAGCCAGGTATCTCCATCTCCATCCGCGTCGGCTACGAGTTGCGATCCTCTTGATATCCTGTGTACTGTCACGAGTAAGATTATCTTTCCCGTGTCAACTTCAGTATCTCAGTCGGGGAGTGCTTCGACGTCTCAGTCGGGGAGTGCTTCAACGTCTCAGTCGGGGAGTGCTTCGACGTCTCAGTCCGGGAGTGCTTCTGCTTCGGCAACAAGCAGTTGTGGACTTGATGATCCGCTCTGCTTGACCTCAATCCTCCCTCCAATCTCGACCAGCATCTCGGGTTCCCAATCGGGTTCAGTGTCTGCCTCAGTCACATCGTTGCCTGTGTATGTATTTTCCTTGTTTACTCTCGCTTTGTGAATATCCTGCTCATAGCGCCTTTTACATAGCTCTGTGACTTTATCGTCATCTATCACTGGATCGACAAACGGGTCCGTCAGTGCCTCGCAGACCGTGTCGACGACTGAAGTCAGTGGCTCCGTGTCGACGACTGGAGTCAGTGGCTCCGTGTCGACGACTGGAGTTAGTGGTTCCGTCACCAGCAGCACGGTTGTCATCTCATTCCCTACTGGCACCAGCACTGCCAATTCATCCTCAACATTGACCAGTGCTAGCCACACAGTCACATTTAGCCCCCCGCCGCCTCCATCTGAATTTTCTTATATGACTCAGACGACACTGTTATTCACGTCGATCCCGACGCCGTCTTCACCGGCCAGTGCTACCGTCACTGACCCTGACGCACCTGCGACGACACTTTCAGTGGCAGGCCCCTCAGGCACTGCTGCTCCAGTCTCCGCACCGTTGCCGAATGATATTCCTGCACGCATTTATCCACCTCAGCCGATACCCCAAGGCACCGATCTGTCCCAGTACACTCTGATCAGCATACTCTTCGATAGCAGCTTGCCTTGGATTTTTGTCGCCGGTAGTGGAGATTCGCAGGCGCAGCTACTTTCATGGTTGCCTACTGTTCTGCAGGGTGCACTACCGATTACCCAAGATCAGATCAAGACTTTCGCATTACAGGTGTATATCCCGGATTCATATACTGGGCCAAGTGACCGTGACCAGTTGATGACCACTTGGCTCGGATACATCCCAACAGAGCAAGTCAATACCTTGGCGAACGAGATCAAAGTCAAGAGCTCACAATTTTACACTGGTTCACCTGCCCCATATTCAACACTCGCGGGGCATGTCAATCCTGCGTATTCACTGCGTTCTATATCGAATCCGAATGAAATACCAGGCGGTGGCGGCGCGACTACTGGAAATTCCAATGGATCTGTAAATGGTGGCAGTTCCTCGAATCACTCTCGCCAGGATGCAATCATCGGTGTCGTGAGCGTGTTGGGTGGTATCACGCTCATTGTGCTGGCCGTGCTCATCTTCCGCAGCGTCAAACGTCGTCGCGAGCTCGCTCATCGCCGCCTCTCTGATCCAAATCTGCCACATGACCCATACCCTGACCGAGCCGGTCGTGACTTCGACCAGGACAGCGTAGGTGGACAGAGGCGACGGAGCTTTTACTTTGCCGAGGACAGTCTTCGTGGGGCATCAGGTGTCTCGAATCAAGCGCAACCTGGCCCTGGCCCCTCGACAATGGGGATGGGTGCTTCAACAGTGGAATACAGTTACAGAAACTCTCCAGATGAGACGAGGGAACGTAGACCGGTCATGCCGAATGCCATCTCTGCGCCGATTCTGCAGCAGAGCAGCATGAATTGGTGATCGGGACGGGGCCGGTGAGTAATCTTATTGTTCTGTTTTGAAGTAGGGGCTGAAGATATGTTGGTGCATTTGTAGTTGCCAAAACGCAATCCTACCAGCTTGCAACTTCAATTTCGCTTGGGTCTGCTCAGGATGCTGCGATTGCGCCTTTCGTCGTTTTCCTTAATTATATTTATATTTGAATCGCTGTTCTGGGCTTTGCTTTCTGTCCTCACCGCATCCGTAGCCTTCCCCCTGCACCTTTTTTCCAGATGGCGTGCCCGGCCTTCTTGTCTGCGTTTGTTCTAACGCGGGTTTAGTTCTGGCCAGCCTGCAGTTCAGAGCCTGGACGTGATGCAAGGTGTCCGCCCTTCGTACTTGTGTTGTCTGCTGTCTGCTATATACCCTCTTCATGCAGTTGATATTTCTTGATCACGGCGGTAGTTATTTTTCTCGAGGCTTCTGTAGGTGACTTACTCCCGGACGTTGTTGACGAACTTCAGTTGTTCCTTTCAGTTTTTCTTACTATTGATACAGCTCTCTTCTTTGCGTTTTGACCAACGCATTATTTTTCCTTCTTTCGAGGTTGGGTGCTTGCACCCTTCCATTAGATTCTGCACTTTTTGGTCTGTTTACCGTTCTGCCGCATAGGCTTACATTTCTGCGTCGATGTTCATACATGCCCTCTCTCTGGTTGGTCCTATTGTTTGTTGATACCTTTAAGCTGTCCAATAGTGTGGTGTTAGTAATATATGAGGTTCACAGGTTTCGAATGTCGGTAAGGGATCTGTTACACGATGTCACGCGTGGACGGATCGGCATGTGACACCCGGCGCGTCTGCGGCCTTGCCTAGAGCGCGCACGCTGCACAGCGACTCGCGACTGTCCTCTTCAGCTCCTCTTGATCATTGCTTCTCGCAATGGCCTCTAATGCTTGGTATTCGGGATCCAACGCGAATAAGGTTCCCCAATACCCTAATGGCCAAGTCGGCGGAGCTGCTGCCGACTCCGTCCAAGACGCTCATCGCCTATTAGCAGTCTATCCCTTCGCGTCTGCCACACCCTCGACTCACGGTGCGTTGCAGGCTCACGTCTCCTTTTCTTAAATGAGATTTATCTTGTCACAGCTGCTCGCCATCTAAGTGGATTGGCTGTCCCAGCTATGGGTCCATCGTATATGCAGTCACAGAATACCAAGTCCCGCAATTATCCACACCCACCGACCCATCCATCATCATACTCTCAGTACGCGACTGAGATTAATCAACTTCAATCACAACAGGTCTCTTCTAGCAACAGTGGATATTGGGCCGACACAAGAAATGACACCTTACGTTATCTCGGAGACCAGAGCAGCCAGTGCGCATTTTGCAGCCTTTGAATTTGTGGGACATTAACGTGGATTGTATGCATTTTTTACAGCTCCTACATTAATTATCAGCCGCACGGACGGACTTGGACTTATCCATCTCAGCCCACGCATGCAAGTAATGCATTCGCGACGTCGGTCTTCCAGCACACGATGCCTTCTCTGTCGTATCCCACCCCTCCTCCAGGAATTCGTTCTTCCTCATCCTCTTTGGCAAATGCCCTCGTGGAACGTCCGTCTCAACCCAGGTCTAACAATTACGATTCCCACGAGTCTGCTACCTTCTTCAACAATTTCCTCGATAAGTCTAGCCGCGAATTGGAGAAGGCGCAGACTGCGAAGTACTCGCCTGTGAAACAGGAGTCAGAACGGAAGGAATCATTGCCTACCTCGAGTCCTGATCCCTTGGCTTTAGAACCACCTGCATCGCTCACTCCGCAGAAACGCAAACCCGTTGGGCAAATCCAGTCACCGGTGATCAAGCGTGTGCAAGGCTCGCAGCGGACGACAGCCTTGCCTGCGCATTCCGCACCTTCGTCATCGCCTCCATCATCTCTTTCAATGAATACCTCGATATCGCAGACTCCTGTCTCAACCGTTAAAAAGCGCAAAATGCAGGCATACGTAGAGCTTCCGGTCATATCGAGACAATCCACAACACCGACGTCTTCAAAGCATGCGTCATTTAAGACGCCTTCAAAAAAGGCGAAAATTAGACTGGATCATGACGACGACGACGATCTTGGAGGTTACGGCTCCGAAGACGAAGATGTGCAGCCGCGGAAAACTAGCCTTACAATAATAGATGTGGCGAAGACGTCTGCAAAACGGACAGGGGACCGCGATGACAGAGGTGTGTATGCGTCCTTCCGGTATTTTTCCTACACAATCCAAAACTATTATATAGGTCCTATTGAAAAGCTAATAACATTACTTGAGGACATCTTTGAAGCTGAGGATGGGCTAGCTGCGGACGTGGAGGTGGATTCTTTACCCACCGAGTTCTTTTCTAGACTGTCTTTCGACGCATCACGCCCCCACCTTCATCCCAACATGATCCGCAAATTGACTAAGCATGTTGCTCAGGCAGCAAGGCCCATAAAACGGCTTCGCGGACACGGCGGGCTTCCCAGTACTCCTGCAAAGACAAAGGTCAAGCCGGAGAACATTGCGGATATCGACGCATCCACTGTTTCTCGGATCCTCAAAGTACTCGAGCGCACAGTACGAGCTGGCGAAGACCTGGATCCCTTCAGTAACAAGCTGCATCTAGGTTCTACAGGGACCAGGAGTGTGACATCTTCACCCGTCAAGAAGAGGAATACGAAGGGTGCGAAAAGGCAGGACGTTCCGTCTTCGCGTCGCTCGAAATCTCAGACTCCACGAGACGATGAGAAGGATACTGAAGGACGTCCTGAGGGTGTCCCGCCTTCCTCTGAAGGCGTCAGGGATCTCAATTTGGAGGAACTCACTTGCCAGTTGGATGTGGCTCGCAATAGCATCCTTGCAGCAGACTGCTCCATCGCGATCCTTAGCAGTGATCGATTGTCAAAACAAGTGTATTCGGAGGAGCTGATCACGACGTGTTTGGCGGCGATCAAAAATCAGCTGAACCGAATCATCTATCCATTCATCGAGTTTTCGCCCGCAATGCCTCAAGCAGACCCTTTTCTACTATTTCTTGCACAGGGAGGTCATCAATCTCAAAACCATCGACGGCAGCTAGGAGAGATATTCCAATCGTTGTCATCCGTGTTGCCACGGATCAATGATCTTATATCCACGGATGCCGTGACGATGTCCGATGCGGTTGTTATTCAAGCTGTTTACATTGCGATTGGACCGTTTTTCGTACTGGACAGTGGGGAGGAAGAAAGGGGGAAAGCAAAAAAGGATAACCTGGTTCTCAACACCTTTGGTCAAAGCGCTATGCGTGGACTTCGACTTAATGCTTTGTCTCTTATCCGAAGTGTGAGTTATTCCATCGAGTCAATGATGTAGACGCCGAATTCACTTCTTGCTTTGAAGATATTCGCACACCATGAAGAACAGCGGTCATGGATCATCGAAGAGATACTAACTTCTTTGATCAAGCTTTCAGAGACTAAGCAGAAAGCAGGGCAATTTCGGTGCGCATTCGTAACTTCAGATTCATTAGCGTCATCTAACCCCTCGTCCAGTTTGCGAGACGGTCGATCTATCCGTACAGTTTCTGCACTCCTGCTGCAACTGGTGCAAACTTCCGCTCACGGTATCCGCGACGAGGCTCGAAGATTGAGCAAGGCACGACAGCAGTTGCTAGGGGCGCAGCGCCAGGAAGGCCCAAGCAACGCTACCCCTCAAGCATTTCTCAATGAGAAGGACACGGAGGTTCGTACGTTTCAAAGTGGTACTTCGCTGAAATTGATCAAAACGTAGGAAATACAATTGTATTTATCTGGACTTGAGTCGGCGACGAAGGCGGCCAAGACAATAATTGTCTTCCTTACACAACGATCTGGCAAGGGCAAAGCCACGAAGAATTCCAATGAAGCCGAATATCGCAACATTCTTGACAACCTCATATCGGATGTTTTGGCTGTCTTGTTCTGGCCCGAATGGCCTGCAGCTAGCTTGCTTTTGAGCATTATTTGCAAATTCATGGTAGGATCATACGGTGATATGCCTCCTTCATTTTGATGACATCGCGGCGTATACCATAGGTGGCTTCTCTCGACGATATTAAACACACAACTCACAATGCAAAAGATAACGATAATAACGCCGCCAGAAACATTGCCCTTGATCATCTGGGCATAATTGCTGCACGGCTACGTGGAAGTATGCTTAAGTTCCAAGGCAACGGGGAGTCTGCATTGCGGCCTCTGGACGAGGTATACCAGTCACGGATCTCACCATCTTCAACGTCACTTAACGCATATGCAGGTATTGCCTTCTGCGAACTTGAAACAATTATCAAGATTAATTCAGGCGCATCATGATGTATCGGTCCATCTTTCGAAACGATCATCGGAAGATCAAGCCTACGATGTTAGTCTAATCGTTAATATTCTTTTACCTAATCGTAGACTCACTGCTTTGCAGAGTGCGAGAGACCTGACTGCAGTTACGTGGGGCCAAGAGCTTGCAATCGCTCTCAAGCAATGCGATGTTGTACTCGATGATACTCAGAGAGGATTCAATTCCATCAGCGCTGACCAACCGCGACTGCTCTTGTTTGGGAGCAAACTCAAGAACGCTCTGCGGGACGTGTGGAAGGAGGCTGGCGTTGATGTCTTTGACTTGGGGTACTTGCCTTCTTCGCATACACGCCGACTATCTAGCTCATGTTCATTCAGGTCTGAGAGCGAGGTCACACGTACGGATCGTCTTGCGGAAGAAATCGGCACAGTGCAGGATCTCAGGAACTTGTTTCAACCCATATTAACAGTCATTCTACACGCGCTGGACGCACCACCAGTCTTCATGCGTACCAAGGCCCTACGAGCACTAGGACAAATTGTCACTAGTGATGCAAGTATTTTATCGGCTGTAAGTCGTACTCTGTCTTTTTCGCATACCGACCTCAATACCAACCACTTTTCAGCCGAACGTCCGTCGCGGCATTGAGAGTCATCTTCTGGATAGCTCCCCTGCCGTGCGAGATGCTGCCGTTGAGCTCATAGGCAAATACATCATCGATTCACCTGAAGTAGCTGGAGATTATTATCGAAAAATTGCAGACCGGATAGCTGTAAGTTCACTCGATTCTTGGACAGCTTCTAATTCTGATCGAGCTTGTTAGGACACTGGTCTTGGTGTGCGCAAGCGCGTCATCAAGCTACTAAAATCTGTCTACGGTATTAGTGACGATTTTGAACGCCGCGTTGACATCTGCAGCCGGTTGGTGTTGCGGATGTACGACGAGGACGAAGGCGTGCGGGATCTGGCAGTGAAAGCTATAGAAGAACTATGGTTCACAAGTTCCCCGATTGGTACCTCGATTCAAAGGCAACAGGAAGCTGTCGTCGCTACTGTTCCTGGGGATAAGACGCAGCTTTTGGCAAAGGTTGCTGTCATCATGAGTGTTTCGGGAAGCTTCAGAGAGAGGCAATCACCGTTGGAAGACGTACTTCACAAGCTAATGACGGGTAAAGAAGATGCAGAAGCGAGCAGTCTGCACGAGCGATATAGCGAAATCTGTGAAGTGCTTATTGATGGTCTTGTCGATGCCTCCGACCTGCCAGGTTTTGTGAGTTCATACTTTTTTTCAGCATGAATCGCCGCGCTGACGCACCGAATTCAGACAGTGATTAATTGTGTCAGGACGATCTATCTATTCACTTCCGCTTACCCTGCGATACTCACCGGTGCTCACGCATCCACTCTCTTGCCTTACCTGAAAAATGCAAGTACAGTAGGTCCCTTCCTTATCTTGGTGTGAATGGTATTCGGTAGCTGATTGTGACCACATAGCCTGACGAACAGACGACCTCCGATTATCTTTTGAAGACATTTCGTGTCAGCATTCCTCAAATGCCAAAGACCGCTGCGAAATTCGGCGCAGAGCTACAGACAGCGCTTCAGCCTATGATCCTCAAACCATCTGCTGCAGGAGGCACATCGGTACTTGCATCACTTCTGATTCTATGCTTTTTACTGTCCTGATTGTGGAAATCCAGGCTCTTCAAGAAACCGTAGCGTGCATGTGCGCGGTCGTTACTCATTTGACGCACGATTTCAGACTGCTGACAGGACTATTGAAGTCTTGCAATCGTATGTACGCCCATTCTGTTTCTTATCCATTCTCATAGGGTTTTTTTTGCCGTGCTGCATAGGGAGCCTGCGAAAGTCGATGCATCGAAGAGAGAGAGCTACTTTACCAATGCAAGAAGTTCGAGCGCTGACCATGCTCATCTTCATTGTTGCGCTTTTGGTGGAAAATTGTAATTTTGACCGTCTTCGGGGCGAGAAGCCGGGTATGGTGTATGTCATTTGTCTGGTGATTGTCATGCTGAATTATAGGCAGAACTGGTCGCTGATCTCGATGATGTGACCAAAGTTTGTCAACGGCGTACTTCTCTCTGCAATCTGCTGACCTCAGTCCTAGGGCTCTATCACAGAGCACGTCTACACAAGCTTGCTGGCTCTTTATCAAGGCTACACTGAGCCTGTCTTGAGAGATAGAATTCTACAGTGTTTAGGTAAGTTTCATGACAATTTCAGAGTGATCATATCGTTCAAACATTCCCAGGTTTCTTGTTTCGTGCTCAACCTACCTTGATGACCGTGGAATCGTCTGCGATGATCATGGATGCTATCTTCGCATCCTCGCAAGAGGAAAGCCGAGCACGTCTATTGAAGGTTATGCAGGAATTTCTGGTTTCTGAAGCATCCAAACATAGTGTCAAGACCCAACGTAGGTTGCAGCATCCATTGATCATGTTCTTCATGCCTAAACATTATTGCAGAGGGCAACCCTGGTGCTACCGACCTCGACATGGAGGAACTCGTTGGCAATACCGATGGCTTTGCTGATTCTGGGTACGTGCATAGAAGTCAGGCTTCACAATAGTATATCTCACAACATGATAGTGTGAGCTCGGCAATTGTTCAGCGCTATCTGGATCCTATCCTGCAGGCAGTCTTGTCCCAACATAGTCAAACACAGTCCGCGGCCATCGATATCCTCAGTTTCACTATTAAGCAGGGCTTGGCACATCCACTGCAGGTGAGCATACCGATCCTGCTATCTTCATTCGACCGTAGTTGACCTTGCGTAGTCCTTCCCAGTCGTCATCGCCCTTGAAACTAGTCCGAGTCCTACTCTCAGCTCCCGAGCTAATGCCCTACATGCAATCTTACATAATAAACACTCGTCGCTATTGAACTCCCGATACGTTATCAGCGCGCGGGCGTCGTTTGAGTATCAGAAGAAACTTGGTACAGGACCTATACAAGGTCAGAACGCTTCGAAGAAGATCCATATTTTGCTAACACAACTCCCAGGCTATAACGTCTCAAAAAACAACCCAACAGCCCTCCTTCAGCAGTGGTATACGCTTGTCCGCGAGAAACGTCCCTCTAGGCTTGACTTCTTAAGATCCCTTTTGCGTGTGTTCGAGCTGAAGAGCGATCATGCCTGCACACAAGATGATGTTGAATTTACAAGATACATGGCTGAAAATTTCGCGACATTGGATTACAAGACGCAAGAGGAAGTGCTTGTTGTCGCCAAGAGTCTCACGACCGTGCTGTCGACTGTTGGTATGCACCTCATCGAGAGTCTGTCACCGTCGCACCTATTAGCGCAACTACACGCACCTCTACATCCTCAACAGCTCCCCAACGGTGATCAGGAGATGCATGGCGTGGAGGTCCCGCAACAACGACAGGTTCAATCTCCAGATATCTGGGCAAACGAACGTAAGGAAACTTTTGGCATACTATATTGCGAAGCGTGTTCATCTATGATTTGCGCAGACGTTGCTCAATCACCAGAGAAGATGCCACTGCTCCGCAGCTCCATTGTTGTTGCCATCGTCATGCTTCTTAGAGCATATCTGAAAGCCACTTATGGAATCACAGAAGAGTGCGTATTCGTCTTGCTACTCCGCCGATCCTGTTTTGAAAGGTTTCCCAGTAAATGTTTGAAATGGGTCATCGGGAAGAAGAACGCACAAGGCGATCGAGCCGCGATACGGCGACATTCGAACCCTCTTACTTGGGAACGATTACCGTTTGCTGTCAGGCCATTGCTGACGACCGAGGATATGGCAGCTCAACGTGATACGGTCGGTCATCCTTACATCGTATGTTATCATCGGGTGCTGATTCTGTAAATACTGCAGTTCCTTCAAGTGTGGACCGACGACGGCGTTTCCGGAGAACCCGAAGAAGACTTTGAGGAACACAATTAGCATATGCCACTCTCGCACTCCATCGTTCCGGGCGTGGGTCAGTTCTCCATCGGCCCTGCATTATTCACGGACTTGATGTTGTTCAAACAGGTTTAAATTATCCTTATTACTTATCACTTCTTCATCTTCGCATGCTCCTCACTGTACATTTGCTTGTCCATCATGAACGGGAATATTGTAATGTCTTGCAATCACTATAGTACTAAGTATGCTACTCAATCGTGTCAGCATGCGCATAATACACCTTGACACCTATCTAGGTCCCAACCGATTGTCTTGCCCTCAGTATCACCTCGTCGAGGCACTTCCTTGCGTATGATTGCTAATCATGTCCGCGTTCTCGTTGTCTTGGCCCGGTACCCTAGAGTTCGTGACATATCCATTCGCAAACACGATGGGCCCCTTCGGCACACCTTGCTCTCCCAATACGGCACGTGCAGCGTCGTCAAGAACAGGCTCGTCCCCAAAGTTGAAGTCCAACTCTCCACCGTATGTACGCGGAAGATCTTGCGGAGCGATGAAAGTGCGGAGCTGCGGTCCAGGGTCATTCCCGAGGACAAACACTTTGTTCCGTGTGCCTTCATCAAACCAAACCTAGAACAGATCCCGTGGTAAGCGATATGTCTGACAAATATTTATGGAATGGAATACCTTGATCCAATTCCATACAGTTGGGAAGAAACCTGGCGCGTTGACGACCGCTATGCGATGGAGGGTCTCTGGATAGTGCGCTGTTGCGAGCTCCGAGGCCTGTTGAAGGTGATGACGGAGCACCCACATCGTACCTAGAGACACGTTCTCAAGGTCGATGATAGACGTGACGGTTGAAATGGGTGTAGGATTTGGCGGAGAGGGTGCTTCATCAGTGTCGTTTGGACAATGATGAGGAAGGGCACCGCAAAGAGGAAGAGTGAAGCGAGACATGAACTCCCAGAGGGCTACGCTGAATAGCTGAATGAGGATCTATCCCGGATAGCCAATGTGGTGCAACGTACATGCGCTGGTACCGCCGCTCGACGGGAATTGCATTAAGCTCTTTCTGCATCGGGCTGTCGAGCGAGGCAAGGCGAAAGACATACACCGGAACACCATGCTAAGTACAATGCAAGCCCATGATATTATCTTGCTCGCAGCCGCAGTACTTTAGTGCACAGTGTACACACCTTGTCGCGCCGACCTGTCCATCGTGGATAAAAGTGCTTTGCATGCTCAAATTCCTCCGCGTCGAAGGTGGCATAGAGGCGATCGATGTCCTGTTTGCGGCGCCACTCTTCAGTCGTGGCAAACTGTTTCTGCGCTTTGTCGGGGTCGAAGCGACGAGCACGAAGGAAGCGTCTGTCCGCACAAGTATGATCGCATCGATGACTACCATGCGACGAACACAGTAAAACACGCACAGAATGGTAGCATCATCGTGAGAGGCGCGCACGTCGGGCGGGATCTCCACAGTGCATAGTTTCGCTTTTGCAAGATTATCCTTGAATGTCGTGAATTTTTTTTGCTGATCTTCGGTCAGATGGCCAAGATGACCTGCTAAAAGATCATAATGCTGTTTCGCATTCGCGGTACTCATGATGTCTAGGAGAGTAAGACAAAGAGCAAGGAGATGGATTAGTTGATATCGATAGGAATCCGGAGGTCAAGCTGTCAAACAAATGCACTGAATTCGGGTTACGACTTTGATGCGGCGGCTCAGCGTGCTAGCCTCTGCTGCCTTCGGTGTATCAGCTGCATCGCGGGCATATATCACGTAATCGTCTGCGACATGTACCATCGTAACTTCTTCCGCTCTGTCCGTAGCCACGCTCTATGCCACACAACCCTTCCGAGCATCAACAGGCCGATGGAAACATGCCCATGCAACTCCTCGACGACCTCGCCGCCGCCTGCGCAATCGACATTAACGTCCGCATTGCGGACTGGATCGCTGCTCAGTGCAACTTCGCGCTCGCGTCATTTTCCGCGCGAGAGCGCCTGCGTCTTTGCCCGCCCGTGTCCATGCCGCGCTGCTGGACCTCGATCTTGAGGTTGATGTTCTGCTTGAGCGCGGCGTCGATCTGGTCGGGCGCGAGCTGCGCGAGGCGCTCTTCGAGGAAGTGAACTTTGAGCTTGATGCTGAAGTTCTCCTTCTTGAGGTTGTCGATGTGCTGTGGCGCGGACAGGTGTGAGTGAGAGTAAAGAAAATGGGGAGGTCGCGCACCTTCTCCTGGTCGCGGAGCGTGAGGTGGACGCCTTTGCCGTTTGCGCTCGATCGCTTCCTCCTACCAGCAGCTGTTGAGGACCCCTCGCCCGCGTCGTCCCATTTCCTGTCCTTCTGCGCGGTATTGAGCACGTCGTCGCCTAGATCGCCGTCCTCCTCGTCATGACCCGACAAGCCCAGCCGGCGCGCCACAGGTGTGCTCCTCGCGTCGTCCGCATTGCGACGGAAGTAGGGCGGCGATGGTGTCGACAGTGGACCATCTCGAGAGGCTGATGAAGGAACGCGAATCGATTTGGCTGGTGTGGAGATGAGAGAACCGAGTGAGAGATCGGGCTGGGGGAGGATGGAGTGGGAGTTGGAATGAGATTGAAACGACGAGTCCGAGCGCTGATTCAGCGCAGCAGACATGGCGGTCTGCTGCAGCTCCTCGTTAGTAGCAAGCACTCCAGTAGTCTGAGTACACCGTTGGGATGAAGTTGGGCACTGTAGTAGGCCGCCTTGCAGCTTCCCAAACGCGTCCACCGGCGCGAAATTGGCTTCGATCGACTCAGTTGTTCGACTTATGGAAGTTGAAGCAGGTCTTGTTAGGAGTGAATGTGGATGACGCTAGAGAAACGGATACAAAGTATCTCTCAGTCCGATATCATGAAGGCGTGAGATTGAGTATCTACCTAGAGAAACGGATACAGAGCATCCTACAGATAGATTAGAATCGCATAGCGAGTGTCGTATAAAGAAGCGTACTCACCCTCAGTCCGATATCATGAAGGACTGAGGGAAAGCGGGCAAGTCGTGTGTACGGCGCGTGATTAGGTAAGCTGGCTTCGATTCCGCGCCTCCACTGTTTTCGATCCAAGTGCGCGTTTCCCTCATCGCTGCATCTTGNCAGNTTNTGGCACCGAGGGCAAGTGTGGAACTTGGTCGTTTTTCTAGTATCTACAGCACACTGGGGCCCCTTGGTGAGTGCGACTTGTCGTTTTCTCGCGTCGTTTTCTACTCTANGCGCACGCCGAGTTTCGGNGTTTCNGAGCCGCCCCTTTCTGCGACCTCCGCCTTTGTCTTTACCACTCTAACTGNGCCGCCGCCCGACGTCCAGAGCNCGAAATACCGCACNCCGAGTGTCCCCTGGTGAGCTCGATTGCNTCATTTTCCCGCTCCTTCCCCCGTCTTCTCGCCATTCCTACNCGNNCGACGTCGCCACCCCCACCGCTCGAATCGCCGCCCAGCTGCACCGCGTCAAACTTGACGATGACGCCCCGCTCTCGCGCGGAATTCGACGCGACTCGGCATGCGACAAACGCGGGCGCGGCGCATACAAGGCGGGGACCGCGACGGCGCAATTCGTGCTGCGGTTGAAACGCGGAGGCCGATCGCAATGGGAGATGCTTGCGACGCCGACGGGAAGCCCTGAAAAACATGGTGAGTCGTTGCATCACTCCCGCAAAGCAGTTAAACTCACCACGGACGCCGCAAAACTCGTTTCCGACAGCTCCGCCTCCCACTCGCCCGCTGCTCGCCTCCGCCTCCGCGCCCGCTCGTCTGCAAACTCAGAACTGGACACCGAGCGCCGGACGCCCCGTAGGTGCAAGGCACACGACGAGTCCGCATCCCCGACCCCTCGTACTTGACGATCACGCCCCGCACTCGCATGGAGACGCACTCGACTCGATCGGCCCGGCGCGTCCAAGGGCGGGAAGCGCGACGGCACGGCATGAGATAGGGTTCTCGCGACGTGGACGGGATATAGAGGCCGGGCGCGTATGGGAGGTGCTTGCGACGCCGACGGGAAGCCCTGCAAAACATGTTGAGCCGTTGCGTCACTCCCGCACGGCAGTCAAACTCACCACGGATGCTGCAAGCTCGTTCTCAATGCCTCCGCGCTCACCCGCTGCTCGCCTCCCCTTCCACACCCGCCCGCGAGGTCGGACGCCCTTAGCTAGCTGCAAGGCGCACAAGAGACCATATCCCCGACATGTCGTACTAGACGATGACGCCCCGCACTCGCACGGAAAACGACTCGACTCGACGAGCACCACGGCGCGTCCAAGGCGGTGACCGCGGCGGTGCAATTCGCGCTACGGTTCGGACGCGGAGGCCAATCGCGTGCGAGCGGAGATGGGAGGTGGCATGGGACGCTGGCAGGAATCGCGAGGCGGCCGCCCTGAAAACCATCGTGAGTCGTTGCTTCATTCCAGCACCGCAGTCGCACTCACCAGGGACGCTGCACACCTCGTTCTAGACGTCTCCGCGCTCACTCCCCCCCCCCTCTCCGTACCCCTTCCCGTTGCAAACGCCGATAAACGCCTGCCTGCAGGCGTAGAACTCCATGCCCGACGTCCGTTAGCTCGCTGCAAGGGACGCGACGAGTCCGCATGCCCAACCCCTCGTACTTGACGATGACGCCCCCCATCGCCTCCGTCGCCTCCGTCGAGAAGATGACGCGGAATGCGCGGCAAATCCCCGTGACCGCGCCGTGCGTCTAACTGGACGATGACGCCCCCAACGCGCTACTCAGGATATCGCACCGGCGACGGGTGATGTGCGCAACGGCGCCGGAAAGGTGCGGCCTTCGTTGGCTAGGCGCGCGGCCCCGCGAAGGCGATGCGGAATGCGCGGCACGTCCGCGCGTCGGACGGACCCCCTCGAACTTGACGATGACGCCCTCGGCGCGTGGTTGACACATGCACAAGCGCGAGTTCATGCGACGGAATGCGGTCGTGGGCACGCGAGAACGCGCCGTACGCAAGCCCCGCGAAACCGTACCTTCTGTCGGCGGAGACGAGAGGGCTAACCAAACGCGCCTCCGACATGACTGTCCGCACACAGATGATGCGGAATGTGCCGCGAGTCCCCGCAATCGCACGCCGCCTGTTCGCACCCGCGACGGGGGACATGCCGCACACGGTCGGCCCTGCGAATGGCCAGGCGCACTGCAAGTCCGCTCGCCGAACGCACCCCCTCGAACTTGACGATGACGCCCTTGGCGCGCCGTCGAGGCATGCTCAGCGACGGAATGCGGTCGTGGGGACGTGAAACCGCGCCGTTCGCAAGCCCCGCGACACCGTACTCTCCACCGGGAACTGGTGGCCGAGAGCGGCGCGCGAGAGGTGCCGAGGCTGGGCGCCGTGTCCGTACGAAGGCGAAGGGGGCGGGATAGAGCCGCAGGCGACCAGGAATGGGAATCGGCAGCAGCAGAGGGCGCGCGACGCAGCACTGATGACCTGACAGAAACGTGAGTGACCGCCTCTTCAACGCCACCAGCGACACTGACATCGCACCTTGCAGAACTTGTCCTCCGCGTCGCTGCATCCCCATTTCCTACCGCAGACCGCTAATGCGTCCGCACCACAACGCGCCATGCGGCCGCTCTTTGCGCGGCAAAATAGTGATGAACGGGGGCGAGGCCGTCAATGCCAGCGATGTCGATTGCGGGCGCGACGGACAGGCGGTGTCGTTGGGAGACATGCGACGCGACACATGGGGGTGATGACCGACGGCCCACGGTGCCGAGCGCGAGCCGTCCATGTCGAGCGCGACAAAGAGGCGGTATCGGGAGGAGAAAGCCGTCCGATGGGTGCGCCGTGCCGGCCAGGCCGTCCGTACGAATGACGTCGAAGACGAGTTGCCCGAATCGATGGGGCGCTAGGCTTTGGCGGCCAATGTCAATTGCTGTATCCTCCAAGACGACCGTACAACTCACCAGCTGCGCGCTGCAGCCGCCGTCCCGCGCAATCCGGCATCAACTGAACGGGACCCGACCAGATCAGCTACCCGCTCGACTGCCGGCATCATCGTCAAGTTAGACCCCGATCCCAGCCTCCAGCGGGTAGATTCCTGGGTAGTTCGTCTACTTGACGATGACGCCCTTGCGTCGCGATAGACCCACCGCCGAGACGACCGGACAACGTCGATGCCGACCGCGATGGGGAGGCAGAGGCGTAACGAGTAGCCCGATACCGATGCGGCGCTCGGCTTCGGCGGCGACGTGTGCGCGTCTGCTCAAAGCGACGACGCCGATCAGCATACCGCATGCCTCGCCACAACATCGAGCGTCATCGTCAACTTACACCCCGCCCGACGACATGCGCCTCGCCCCGCTCCTTACAACAGGTCTCCGTGCGAGGGGCGAGAGACGGCGGATCGCGGGACAGGCGTCTACATCATCTACTTGACGATGACGCCCTTGGGTCGTGATTGAGGAGTGGGCGAGACGAAAACGCGACGCGCGACGTCACCGCCGGAGCACCGTTGGAGGCGACAGGGATGGCGCGTGCTCGCGATACGTGTGAGAGANGGGCNGCCAGGTTGACCGCGCTCNACAAGACACGCCTCCCGTCGCGGCCTCCAGCAGGTCGCAGGAAAGTCGGCGGGAGGTCGCGTGAATGCGACAGGATGGCGGGGCAATCCGTCTACTTGACGATGACGCCCTTGCGTCGTGATCGAAGAGTTGGCGAGACAAGGAGATCGCGCCCGAGTTCGGGCTAGTATAAGGGAGAACCGGTGGATGCGACGAGGATGGCGCTTGCGGGCGACAGGTATCCCAGACGGAACCCCAGCTTGGCGCCAACGCGAAGGGCGGGAACGCCATCGCCCAGAGCCTGTGTCTCGTGGAGGTAAGCATCGCGACTCACATTCTACGCTGGGCACAACTCACTAATGGCATTCCGTCTAGACTTCTTTGAATGACATGCCGTGAGCTGCAGGCCACGAGGCACTCGCGGACAGCGGAACGCGTTGTTGCGGGATAGAATGGGAGAGGTGGATGCGACAGCTGTCATGCTGGCGACGGAAGGCCACTGCAGTAAGCAGCATGGCCGTTACATGAGGAACAGCATTACTTACCCATCCAGCCCATTCCGAATGAACACCGACAGCGTCGTCATTAGGACATCGCCAGCGAGTCCGAGGCGGATCCTCTCGGACGTCGGAGCAAGTCATCGCGCGAAGGGCGGGGTGTCGTCCGAAGCATGGGACAGGGCACCGCGTGAGCGAGGGCCATCGGCAGCACATTATGCGAATGCTGCGCGCGCACCAGCGCACTATCTCCGCCTGCGAATTCACAGAACGACGGTCAGTGCGGGCTACAGCTCGCCGCGGAGGTCCGGGCCCCGGCAGGCAAAAGGGTCCTGAAGGGCGAGAGAAAGTAAGTGATGTGTTCCCTGCGAGGAAGCGGACCAGACTCACATAAACATGCAGAAGATGCGGAAGGACCGCGACGCGACGCACATGCTGGGCTGCACCCAGCAAGCCTGCCGGCGTCATCCACGAAGATTTATCTTAGGGTCCGCTTGTCGCTCGGCGCGGCCTCTGGATCCTGGAATTTTTGAGAAAACAAGCGACTTTCTGCGCCTCCAGGTGCGTAAGAAAAGGACTCGACTAATCATAAAGTGAAACAACGTACCAAGACACCAAGGCGTCGCGCAGAGCTGGAGGAGTCGCGGCCTGCATGCGCGAAGGCGTTCGGCGAGCTGCGCCCGCCTTCCGCCGAGAGCGACGTGAGCGTCGGATCGACGCTCACGTCGTCGACTTAGCCTAGTAACCTGTAGGCCGCTCGGCGCTGGCCATTGACTTCCAGAATTTTATGGCAAAAGCCTGGTTTTCTGCGAGAGTAGGTGAGCCTCCATATACCTCTGCTGATTACAAGGGAAAACGACGTACATAGACGCAGAAAGGCACTACGTAGACCCAGAAAACACGCGAATGCGAGCGGCGGGCTGCGCCCGCCTTCCATCGAGTGCGACATGAGCGTCGAATTGATGCTCACTCGACGACACATCCCCACCCTCGCGCAGCAGTACATACACCGAGCCGTGAATCGCCGCCGCAACGGCACGCTCGACGGTGCGCAGCACCTGCCTGTCGATACGACCGATTTACTCGCCGCTCGTTGCAGTACCGGTTCCCATCGGAGCCTGGACCAAAGCGCGAGCGGCTGGGAATTGTCGTGATCCCAAGGCAGGCGCATTAGCATGGGCTGGTGGATTTCGCGCAGCGTGCGATCGGGTTGTGCCTTTGATGTCAAGTGCGAGCTTCACTGTCATCCTGTAAATATTTGTTATCCTAAGAAGGCATGATTGCATGTAGTGACCGACCGTTTCAATGCCAACGAGTCAATTGTCTTCGACGGTTTGGTCGGCGGCAGCAGCGAGATGAAATACTAGAACAGTGAGTACGAAAATTGAGAAGTGACAAAACACATGACTCACATCTCGTCCGAAAACATCGGCCTTGAGCATGCGATTATGGAGCAGCATTGAGACCAGTGGGGACAAGGAATCAGGGGAAGAGGGCGTCAGTATGAATACCAGCAGACCTTAAGCAAGGTGTGCGGGAATGGACAAACACCTCTTCCTCCGTGTCCCTGTCTTCGCGATCTTCCGGAGCTCGGTGGGTTTATCCTTGCGTGGTCCCTTACGTCTCGCACGATGCAACCCCGATCACATGGCATCCAATTTATTTTGACTGCATGGTAATGAATTTATGTAATTACTCCATTTCGTCCTCCGAGTGAACAAATCTGTCTGTCTTTGTATGACGAATGCGTTTCTTACGCCGCCCCGCCGGCCCTTTCTGGTATTGAGGCCGGCTGTCCCCTTTGTCCACACGCTGCGCTTTCATGTGCGGACTAGCGTCGGTTTGCTGCCGCTCATGAATCTCAGCCTCGGTGAGCTGCCGAAACCCCGTGAGACCCAGTTCCCAACGTCGGACAAGGTTCTTGAGCGGTTTCAGACGGAGTGTCTGCTTGCTCAGGTCCTTGAACAACACATCATCCGGCCATCCCTCAATGTCAACATGGTAGCCTGCAACAATCTGCTGCTCGTACTTGGCCCAGCACATTTCCGCATCAGGATCCCCCGTCACTCGCACTAGAGAAGAATGGTAAGCAAAGTCAGCAACAACTGACGGAAAAAAGATATGGATGTGTTTCATACCTAATGAGGTCCGTATCAATGCCCGGAGCTTGGATCGGAGCAGGTTTACGGTGCGCGGACCACGCTTCGCCGCTAAGAACCATTACAATCTGACAGTTAGCCGAGGATACTGATGTACGGCCGACAGGACCCTGGGACTTACGGTGATGTTCCAACTTGGCTTTTTCGAAGCCATGGCAGCCATCTCGAGCTTGAAGAGCATTGGATGATTCTTGGAGCATCCTTGAACAGCAGACCACTGGCTGACATTTTTCTCCGTTCATCAACATTGTCTTTTAAGTGTCAGACATCTGAACTTCACGTGTGAAAATCAATCGGACACATGGCCTTGGCTCAAATTTTGCTAAGTACATAGTGTCGATCACACCGAGACGGATACTCAATGGGTTGCTATGATTCTGACTTGAAACAATTCACACGATAATCTCCGTTGTTCGAAATTGGATCATCTGGGGAAGGTGCTGNCNNGNTCGNNGCTNNGTNNTNNGACTGTGTGGTTAGCGNNCNNATCGCTGCAGCCAGGAGTTAGGGTGAATACATCTGTAAGACAGCTTTGACGCACCGATGTTCGGGCAACGGCCATTCCGTTGTCTACCCCATCTTGTCTCGGGGTTCTTCNTTTTGCCGTGATATTGGTTTATCCTTGCTGTCCACGGCATTGCATCGAGTCTCACGGAAATCCAAACGGGGCAGGTATCGAGAATTTGCGTGCGGTTGCCTGAGACAGCATGAATTGNAAAAATGGCCTTCTCCCGAGCCAAGGTANGGCATCGTGCAGGCATCGGAGGGAGTCCATCAAGAATACGAGGCNCTCGCCCAATATCGATGGCAAATCCGTGTGCGATGNGCCGNTTTCAGCNCTGTTGGTGGTGTGAGAGGTGATNNCCTCCGGCCTTGGACTGCAAGATGGTCAGCGAGTGCAAAGTTACAGAGATCGAGCCGAGTTTTCACTAGAAATCACAACGACGTACACAGGTCGTTCGTTGTCGACGCAGCCTGTGGATGGATATCGAAGCGAGAGTCGACTCCATTCAAGCTCAAGCTCAAGTCGCAGCGATCACGATTCACTGGATGTGGCAGCGCGTCGTGCATTGGAACTTCACCGCTTGAGCTCCAAGTTCAGCCGCTCTCACATGTTCTTCGCATGTTCATGGTAGCACAAAATCATCCTCGTATTGCTCATTCTACTGTACAATGTGTAGAATAAATTATTTACAAAGGGCAAGCTCCTGTTGAGCTCGATTCGGGCGGAGCATCCCACCCCTTGTCTTTGTCTGTAGCGAATCACATTCGATCGCGAAGTACGCATGCAGGACATCCTCCGGCTCGTCCTCGCCGAAGCCTGTCTCACATGCTCGATAAAGGCTGGCACCAACGTACGCGCCGCGTGCGCGGGGACAGCGATGGGAACGGGGGTGGCGCAGGGTCGATCTGGCTTGGACGCACCCATATTCACGACGTCCATTCCGTCGCTTTTTCCCATGTCCCCTTGGGTTTTTTCTTTTGTCGCGTCCTGTCAACCCGCGCGCTCGGCCAGTACGTGTCCTGTGGTCTCTTCAACACGGCAGCCGAGGCCGTGGTAAGGGCGCCCTGCATCGAATCGTACGCGGGTGGAAACGAGGGGACAGTGGGCCAGCCGATGGACATGTACGTACCTGCTGTCAGAATCTGCCGGTGGCGATCGCCATCGTGTCCTCCGCGCGGCATCGGCTCTGGCATTTCCCGTTCGCAGATTCGCGCGAGACTCGTTCACACGACACCATTCCGCGCTCTGCCTCATATAAAGGCGGGGCATGGGATCCGTCTCGCCCCACGCTTGCCTTGTTCCGAGTATTGCTTGAGGACGGCGAAGACACAAGGTAGACGGGCGTCGGCGGTGCGGGCGCCATCTGGCATGGGGCGCGTTCGTCGCGACCCTGGCTGCAGCGTGCTCGAACACCGCGGGCGGGCGGTAGGTCGAGCGCAATGCCCTCGCTAGCGCGCTGACCGTCGCGCTCGTCGTGCTCGCCGACGACGACGTCCGACTGTGGCCGACGACCCCGGCATCATCAACCNGTCAATCAGTGCCCGATGCTCAACGTGCCAAGCATGGACCAGCAGCAGCGCGCTGAGATCGACACACGACATCGGCGCGGTGTACGCGCGCGCCTCGCGGCCGTACGGTGCATCGAACTTGCTGACTGCCTCCCGTAGCAAAGTAAGTATCAGCGGGACGGTCATTCTTGATGACAGAGTCCACGGAGGGGTGAATGGTGGAGCCGACGCCGAGCGGCAGTGTGCGCGCGTTGCGCTCGGGCGGGAGGACGTTCTCCACGGCATGAAAGAGGCCGCGGAAGACCGAGCGCCGGTGCTTGTCGGGACTGGTTGCTGCAGGGCACTCGAGGGGAATGAAATGGGAGATCCCATCTGGCTGCGGCCGGTCGGTATGCGGCTGAGGTCGTTTGAGCTGCGCATGAGAGCGTCGCGGGGGACGACTTCGAACCGCCTGCTGTCGCCGCCCAGGCTTGCGAGAGGATGCGGCCGCNCCCTCGTCTGTGCCGGCGCGGGGAACTTTCTTGTGTCGCGCCCTCTTGCGACCAGCCCGCATTACCGCCGAGCGCCTGACCCACTCGCCCGTCGAGGGTGACTCGGACGGCAGGTCCATGCAGACGTCCTCGACGAGCGCCTGCTGTGGCCGCCTGTTAACGAGAGACGTTAGCATGTGAAGACAAAAATGACAAGGGGACAACGCACCGGAGTCTTGTCGACGCCGATCTCCGCCTCCGCCACCCTCAACCCCGTCTGCGCCGTATCAAGCTTCTCCGACACATTCAGCCGCGCCTGCGTCTGCGCGGCAAGCTGCGACGCGAGCTCGCGGTTCTCCGCGTGC
>SFCI01000469.1:0-20726 GCA_004681135.1 Hericium alpestre | reverse complement strand
GACGTGCGCATCGCCGCGTGCGGCGTCGTCGCGCCCTAGCCCTCTACTTCTGCGGAGGTCTTTTGTTCGTTTTCTGAAAAGTTATTGATTCCGTCTTCATGTTTCACATTTTTGCATACACACGGGGACGGTCCACGTTGGGTCGCATGCATCACAGTAGTAATTATAGCGCATACCGTACAGCACTGTATACTCTAGCCATCTATATCTCGCAAGGGCGTATTACCATCATCCTGGCGGCGTGCACGGTGGACAGGAAGAGGCGAGGCAGGTGCGTCGCGTGCTGTGGGACTGATGCGTGCATTTCTAGGTACCAGATTCTGGAGATGGTACATGTGTGCGGGAACGGCGGGGTGGGGGCATGGGGAGGCTCCGTCGCATGGACCTGGGAAATGGCCATGTGTAGGGTGCGTACGTTCGAAGGTGCCGCTGGACAGAGGTGCGTGACACGATGCAGCTGGCACGCTTGGTTCTAGGCGCATGCGTCCTTCGTGCGGTGTCCAGCGTGGTATAAAGCTCGCGCGGCCCAGACCCGGCACCCCAGCTTTCCACCCGTCTCGCGTCGTTGCATTCTGATATTCTGATGCGTCCTGGGACCCCCGCGACCTCACAGAAGGCCTTCGTATGCGCGTGCGCATTCTGATGTCGTGCAAGATGTCTCCACGGCCATCAGCATGTCGTAATGTCGTCGCAGGCCACAGGTCGCGGCCCACTGCGTTCACCCCATGCTTACCCTCTGAATCGTCCTTGGGAGGGGGACGCTGCATTCCGTTTTCCGTTGCGTTGCGCTGCGCCCAGGCTCGCCTTCTGATGGGATGCGCTCCTGAAGGACACTACACAGGGCACGCTGCGGCCTGCGCGTCGCACGTCTGTGGGAGCCGGGCACATGCTCTGATCGGTCTCTGCAGTAGATGCAGGCCGGGCTGGCAACGGTGCGCATCCTTCACGACTGCAACGTTAACTTCTGTGTCGCTGCCCGGCCTGATCTCGATCCGGCGGGTCGTGTATCGTAATTTCATTATGCGCGCGTGCTTCTGGAAGCCGACTCCTCACGGTACGTACTTATGCCCTGCCGGGAGTTTGTACGTCAGGACCTTAATTAATTTTGGGTGGCTGCTGCTTGCCGGGGGTCTAGCCCCGCGAGTGGATTTGGTGGAGGCAGGCTTCCCCGCGTGCGGGGCATGCGTGGGGTTGATCATGATGGGTACGTGTGGAGCGACTGTGCCGACGCGGATGCGCGCATGTCGAAGATGGGTCGCTCTTGACACTTGTCGCCGCACATGCGAGGGCGGACGGGCCGCAGCGCCTGCCGCACGCGCTGTCGCCGGCGTCCTGCGATATGTTGGCGCGCCTGGAGGGCTCGTCGAGCGTTATGCAGATCTTGGTCCTCGATGACGTTGGTGCGCGATCACTTGTTTCTTTCACGGTGCTCTGCATTCTACAGGATCTTGTTGTTCATCCCCAGCATGCTCCACGACCACATCCACACACGCGTCTGTATGAGCCCACTTATCACGGTGGGGGACAAAGGCGTCGCGGGGCCATGCTCCAGAAGGACAGGGCGCTGGCATTGTGCTCAGCCTAGGACGAAGCCGATGTGCGTCCCGCATTTGTGTTTGGCATCGTATGCATCTGCCACTGGGTCGTCCACGGAGGCTCCGTACCCAGGCTCTTCGTACGCCTATCCCCTGCGTGTGGCTGCCCTAACTTGCTCCAATCCTCAACGAAACATAATTGCCATGCAGCAGCCGGATCCGCCTGCGCGCTAGATCAAAGTCTCTGCTGTCAATACGGTGTCGGCTGCCCTGCTCCGGTGCACGAACGTCCAAGTCGTCAGTGTCGACTTTTTTCACATCGTATTGGCAGGGTCGTTCGTTTTGAGGTGCAGTTCGGCCTTTGCAACTTCGCTGTGGACACCGCGACGGGTTGTCATCTACTTGCTTTGGCAAGGACAGGCTTGTGCTGGAATACATGGACCTATACTATGCGGCCTCCGGGAAGTCTGGGGCGCTCGCGAGGTCGTGTCTGTTGCGGCATGGTCGAAGTGTGCATTTGTGGGTTTGATTATTTTGGTGCGGGGGTTCCATATGTCCATGTTCGCAGTTCGTCCGACGAACTCACCAAGGCTGGGCTGTCAGTCAGTCACGATGAAGTTCTGCGTGTCCCCGTTTTCGATATGTGAAGATTGGACACGCCGTCTCCATCATTCAATTTCGTGTTTTGCGTCCGTCTAGCCCGGGCAGCCGGCGCCCATGCTAGTACGATAGCCTCTTGCCATTGAGTCGTTCACTCCAGCGGCCCTTCGCATCCGGGCGGGCCTGATTCTTAGCAATTCCCGAGCTTACCTGTGAGTTTCATTCCTCGACACGTGCTAAGCAGATGCGGCGACTTCGCGCATGACCTCGGGACGAGTAGCTTATGGCCACGTCTTCCCCATCGTCTGTCATCATGTCGGCAACCACCCACCCACTGGAGTGCGAAATGCTTTCCGGAAGAGTGGGCATGTACGTACCCTATACCGTGCTCGTGGAAAAGAAGAACCCGTCATGGCATACGTGTGTACTCCCCATTGAACGGCTATAGCTTCATCCGCACCTGGGCACTCGATTGCAGGCTTGAGAAGCATGCGGCGCCTTCTATGTCCGCTCTCCAAAACCGAGGACTTGTCTGAATGATCGCCGTCGCGAGGTTCTCTTGTTATCTCGTAGAATCTGCAGACACGGTTGTCGATGGAATCTCGAATACCGACCGTTGCGACTCCGATGCTCTTTAGCACGCGATGCTCTATCATACACGAGTGCAACGAAGTACAAGCCTTAACCTCGAACGAAACAGCACCTACGGATCGTTGAACGCCCATGTAATATCGATCCTCCCCGCAGTCATGTTCGCCAGCCCGCCAAACGCAGCCGGCGAAAAGTCCAGGTCGTTGAACTGGCAGCCCTCGCAGCGGTCCGCGACCGTCACGTTCACAGAGTTCGCGCCGGCTGCGCGGGCCCGTGTCAGCTAGGTGGCGGAGGTGCAGGGGAAGGCGGGAGACTCACCGGTCGCCGTGATGCTCTTGCCGCAGAGCGAGTTGCTGTGTGGTTTCGGTTAGTGTATAGTCGTAGGACACGAGGAGGAATGGCAGACTCGTTGTTGTCCGTGCCCATGCTGAAATGGAGAGCAGGGTCAGATTTTAGGGTTGGAAAGGTATGCGCAGGACGCACGTGAAGAGGTCGTAGAACGAGTGCTACAGCGCGGCGATCATGTCCGCGTCTGTGTTGTTCCAGCCGCACGCGCCCTTCCCGGTCGCGTAGAATGTCCCTGCGCGCGCCGATGAGCGGTTCTGCATGTGGATGGGCTGGAAGGGAGCATACCTTGGCCATTGCGGGCTGTCGATGGTGGTGCTGACCGGGGCGGCGGGATCTGTCGGTGTTGCGGAAGTGCCGTCGGGTGCGCTGGTTGTGTCGGGTTCGGGATCGAGTGATGGAGCGGGCACGGAAGCGGGGTCGGGCGCGGGCGCGGAAGCAGCGTCAGGAGCTGGAACCGGGTCGGCGGCAGGAGCGGGGATGGCTTGTGGGAAGGGGGTGGTGGTGCCGATGGCATCGGTTTGGCTTGTTGCAGGATTCGGAGGAGCAAGTGGACCCGGAAGACCTTGAGGGGAACGGCGTCGCCGTGCGCGGTGCGGCCCTTTTTCTGTAGCCGGACCACGGCCTACAGGCCTTAGCCCACCCAGATGGCTATCCCTGGGATTAAATTGCCTCCTCGTGTTTAATCCTGGTGCGGCACCACCACCAGCAGGGGAGTGAATGTCTGCAAAGATAAGTTCCTCCCTCTGGGAAACTAGTGGTGCGGCGCTTGCATAGACCAGAACAAAAATCAGAGATAGAAGAGCGTTGAGAGCGACCATATCAAATGGCGAGGAGATGTGATAGAATGAATGGACAACGAGGCGCAGCCTAAGGTTCGATGAAGAACCGGCACGCTATTTATGTGGGCACCAGCCTCAAGCAGCCTCCAGAGTGTGATGGAGCAGTGTGGGCAGGGATAGATTACCGTTGCTATCATCGAGGGTAAGGAGAATGATGAGTGATGGATGTACTTACGAATCACATTTAGATACGATCTGTTCTGAGAGCAGTGTTCGATAGCCATCGGCTCTGCATTCAGGACCATCTTCGTGGAAGACATAGCACACGAAGGGCGGTTTCGGCCAGTATCGTAAGATGTGGCTCGAGATGTTCCGACGCGTTCGCGCAACGAAGCACCATGCCGGCCACTTTTTCGAGTCGAGTTGAGTGTGAATATAAACGTATGAGTTCGGTTGGATATGGGCCAGCGAGCTATCCTTGTTGCATAATCTTGCAAGGCAGTCAGAACGAGCAGACCCGGAAAATCGACGCCCCAAAAACCAATATATGAAATTTATCACACCGAGCACACCTGCGTTGCTAAGGGTGATCAAATATAACGCAGGGATGCGTGTCAGGCCTTTCATCGCACTGCAATCCACACGGATAGGAATGCAATTAGTATTTCGGTGCACTGCTGGTACAATCAGCGATGCGTCACGATGAAGATGAACAAATTATTTAAATACCTTGTGTTCACCGCTGACGCAGGCGTAAAAGACTGCCACCAACAGTATTAACGGCACAAAAACTATAAGTCTCCAGTGCCCAATTGAGAGGAAGTGGTGGTTGCAGTGCACAAAAAAAAGACTAACCACCTTGTGCTGAAGGTCGAACGCGGAAGTTGGGATCTCTAAAGTCCAACAAGGCCAAACAAGGGTACATAATAGAATCAACAGATCCCAACAGATCTCTAAGCTTTCCTGAGTCCTCGCACTCGGAAGACCGTTGTTTGAGTTTCTTCTATTCACGCCAGGACTAATGGAAAGCCATAGACTTCCCCCCAGCTTCAAGAATGGGATCGAATTTCATCATCGGTGCAAGGCGCGTACGCCGCCGACCAAGGCTAGGTAATATTATACAAGTGAGCGATCATGAATCGGAAGGACGGAAGTACTGGTGCTAGACAAAATGCTAGAGAGGAGACGACAATACATGGTCCAGTAAGTGCCTAATAGTATACATCCATGGTGCATGAACAAAATCGAGACGTGCGACAGATCCATCCAAAGCATTGCGAAATCGTGAGATCATTGCCCGCGGACAGGCCTCGAGCACGACCGGAATAACAACGTAGAATGTCCAAGTGCGACTCCGCGCATAGCTGTATGTTACAATCCACCGCGTCAAGCCCTCAATGAAACGATAGCCAGTAGGGTATGTGGCTCAGAACCGTTTGAAGTTCATGGCCTTTTTCAACGAAGTCCATTTCGAGCCGGGCGCTTCCCAGGAGCGAAGAAATCCCATCTGCCCAGAGTACTCGTCAGTTGTGTTCATGTCCTCTATGGATATGCTACGCACCTGATCAACAGATCTCCATGCTCGACGATCTTGCCGCCTTTCGTAACTGGCATTCCCTTCCCCCGCACCCTCGTCCCGTTCGTCGCATCCACAAGGGTTTCCGGCAGAGGCACATTGACCTCCTCTCCACCAAGACCCGAGAAGGATATCGACCCTCCGTTCATCTGCAGGTCATCCATGCCCGACCACGGCAGCTCCACGCACATCAGCAGGTCATCGCCCACCCGTCGGTAGTACGTGTGCGGCACCTCTTTGATCTCGAATGACACGCCAGGCAATGCTTGGATGCGCGCGCCCGGCTGCGTCCCAGCAGGGATAATGATCGTGACGGTCCGCGTGGGCGACTGGCTCCGCCCGTCCGCGTGCGAGGGCTGCCTGATGCGGAAGCGCTGCGACGTGCCGTGGTAGAGGTCTTCCAGTGTCAGCTCCAGCGGGAACACCCAGTCCTTGGACTGTGACCGGTGACCCTCAGATCGAGAACGGTGCGTCCCGCGTGGAGGTATCGGGTGGAGTGGCTTGCCCAGAGGGACGTCGTGCCGGTCGATCTCGACGTAATCCGAGAAGTCTTCTGGGTCCTGGCCTTCGGAATAGTCGCGAGTCATGCGTGGTGCGTGTCCGGATTTACTGCGCGACAGGTCAGTCGTGCTTATCATGTGAGTGTCTTTGACTCACTGATGGTGGTCGCGACCTCGCGCATGACCGGGGTCAGACCGCGCGTAGGGCGCTTTTGAGTGGGATGAAGAATGTGAGGATGATGGCGCCGTTGGAGGGGGTGGCGCTTTCGGGACGCTGGTATCTGAGTGGCGGCGTGGTGCCGAGTGTCGCGTATGCTTCGTCTTTTCATGCGAGGACGAAACGTGCATTCTTGGCTCATCGGCGAACGTCGCATGCTTCGGGCCAGGAGACTTTCTCGGAGGAGGCTCATCCGGCATGGTAGCAAACCTCGCGCCCGGCGACTTCTTCGATGAATGCTCATCGGACATGGCAGCATATCGCGGACCGGGAGATCTCCTCGTCGAGTGCTCGTCAGGCATCGCAGTATGCCGTGGACTGGGAGATTTCTTGGGCAGGTGCTCGTCCGACATGGCAGCGTATCGTGGACCCGGCGACTTCTTCGGGATGTGCTCTTCCGGCATCGTCGCGTCTCTGACCCCAGGCGACTTCTTCGGGAACGACTCGTCGGGCATCGTCGTGTAGCGCATCCCAGGCGACTTTGGTGGCGGGCGCTCGTGCTCATCAGGCGCCTTCTCGTGACGTCGCGGCGGTGATTCGTCTGGCATCTTGCGATGGCTCCGAGACGGCGTCTGTTTTGACGATGGCTCCTCCGACATCGGCGGGTGTCTAGGGCCGGGTGACTTCTTTCCATGATGACGGTCGGGCGTGGCCAGCTGGGGTGTCGTCAACGCCCGGTACGCGTCGTGAATCTGCATTTTCGTCGCACAAAGTCAACATATGGGCAAAGTCACAAGGGCTGACACTACGCACCTCAATAAATCTCTGCGTCGCCCTCTCCTTATCGTTCAAATGCCGATCTGGATGCCATTTCAAGGCCTGCAGTCCGATGAACATTCGACGTGGCGAAGCAGACTTGGCAGTACGCACCAGCTTCTTATACGCTATTTTGATGTCCTCGTCGGACGCATCATGCCTGATGCCGAGCATCGAGTAGGCGTCGTTTTTGGTGGTGGTAAATACAGGGACGGGCATGGTAGTTGTGACAAGGTGTGCTACAGGAACGAGCGTGCAGGAGTAGATATTGTAGAAAATTTTTGGGGTATGAACCAAAGGAACAACGGAGGGGTAGGGAGAAGGAGAAAGGCAACAAGCGATGTGTGCCGTAAAATAAGCGGAGGGAACGAGGCAGGCTCCGAGGCGGTTGGCCAGTCGCCACAGATGCTCGCGGTCAGATCTTACTTACTTGAACGCACAGATTACGGCCGCGGTCTAGCTCGCCCGGATGGATCCTGGTACACAGGGTTGACTTCTCCGTCATAGCCAGCCCTCAGCATGGCCTACACGTTTCTCGTGCGTCTGTTCCCTTCGAGGTGGGGCCCATCAAAAGAATTCACCGACATGCTGAATACCGGCAGGCGCCCGCTCCGCCAGCTTCCCAACAAACGCGCGCGGTCTGCCTTCCGACTGGTGTATCGCCCGCCTGCCAATGAGGACGTCGTATGGAACCCTTGCCCCCGACATCAAGGTTTTGTGCGGCCTAATGTCGTGGCGGCTGAGCTGCGTTTGGTGCGCGTCTCACGTCGCAAACATGCAGGCTTGCCTCATTTGGAGGTGCCGTCTGCTGTTTTGCCAGCGCGTCACCCACTGACATCTGTAGATATCTGATGCTGTGTGTGCTGTCCTAATAGGCTTCAGGGTATTGTCTGGGTTCCTGCTGCGCCATCTCGGACGATTTCCGTTGTTAGTATCGATGAACTGGAGGTATTGTTGACGTGGCATGGATTTTACGAGTCATTTCCGAAACTGTGAGTCTCTCTTTCGATCCTGCATGCACTGTGAATCCCGACTCCTGACGTTTATCATCTCTTATTCACAGGGTCAATGGACGTTGTTCATATTGATCTCGCGCAAGCAACCCTCATAATCGCCAGTGTCCTTGACGTAAAATCGATATTTCGGCTCTAACACTTGTCGACCGATGTCCTACTGGGCAGGATTGTTCATGTGCCCTTTCCGACAAGTTATCGCCTCGATCATGAAATTTCATTTGGCATGTTTCGCTTATTCTGACACGTTGTGCGGCTTCTCTAATGAATGAATAGCTAGGGGCACCCAAGGGCTACAATGGTTTTGACCTGTGATTTCGAAGCGCAGAAGACAGGACGACAGTCGACGCTATTCACATTCATAGCTTGATCAGGACCTCCATGCGTTCTCAATGAAGTGCTATTCGAACTTGTCACAACAAAGTTTACTAACCTCCTTTGTCTCGGGGGCAGTGAGTGTTCAGCGAACCGACTCCTCGTGACAAAGGATCACAGTTGGCGGACATGTGTGGGCGGAATCCCGATATGACGTCGCATGGATGATTAGATGTCCGGATAGCGTTTCTCTCTTGCATTGATTCGTCGAGATTGTTGATATGGCCACGATTTATCAGATCCTCGCTGCCCTAGGTCACTGCCGTCCCAGGACGCTCGTCATCGGTACCTTGCCAAGGTGGTTCTGAAGCAGCGAGACGCCCATCTGCCTCGGAGCCGTAGGGCTCGCCACGATGCTGAGATCATGGGCGTCAGGATGGGCGATCAACTGACTGCGCGGACGCTCGGCCTTCCTTTCATGCGCGGAGTGGCGCCCCCTGCCGAAGGTTGCTGTCTTACCTTGTCTCCCTTTGGCACTCTCATCCGCGTTTTGGACGACATGCTACCTCCCGCACAAGGTCTTTTACATGTGTGGCTCCGTTATGACCTAAGCTCGCGGTCGCAGAATGTATGAGCCACGACTTCTCGCACTACATCTTTCATCCTACCTTCATCGTCTATCTCGATATCTCGTCAAGTGATCCTCTGGCAGGATGGTATGGATAACTTCATTCATTTAGTTTGATGTCATAATGATTAGATATGCCAGGGTACCTCGCAGGTTGCAGCACCTACAGATGAAATCGCCGCTATGGAGAGCCGGCCTCTCGCAGCCAGAGATCTACCGTTCTCTCATTCAGCTGAAGACGCGGCTCTTTTCGAGGAGATTATCACACTTCCGCAGTCTTCCGAAAGTCCACGAAGAGCGACACCTTCGCAGTCGCCCGTTTTGGCAGAGCGCTTTCGTCCCGATCCTAGACTCGTTAGCGCTTTTCGCAGGCAAACGGCTTTCCCAACACATGCAGAGATGTTTAATTCTGAGCTGGCTCGGAATGAACAGGCTTTGCTAATGGCCCTTCCGCATGGCCATACACTGGCCAGCACGTCGACCGTGGAACCCGGCAGGGACGCTGAGTGCGGATTTTCGCGCGAGGAGAAATGGAAATGGAAGAGGGAGGCCGATGGAGAGGAACGCACTGTTGTCTTCAACTCGCACGATGATTCGGAAGCGACGAAGCCGGATATCGTCAAACGTCCCGGATCAACAGCCTTGCTGGCGAGTGCCATATAAGTACCTGTTGCACATGCGGTCTTCTGATATCTGCTCACAGTGTCATTCTAATGCTGAGTGGAGTAAAGGTGCAGAGAAACTCCTGGCTAAATATGCGGACGAACACATATCACCGTCACTTGTTCGCAAGCTCGATGTTACCGTATGACTTATACGATGTGTTCTGTTCATTCTACTCATTTCATTTTGTCGCAGAACCTGGAGTCCTCGTGATTTACCAGCGCGGCTCTACAGGTCCTTGTATGTGGTCCCAAAAGCAAGCAGCAACGAGACGTCACGCGTGCAAGGGTTGCAGAGGAACTGCATATGTCGCTCAGCACGTTTGCGGATGTGGAACCATGGGCACGATATTGCTTCCGTCTTCGCGGAGTGCCCGTGGAGTATGACAGTGAAGTCCTCTCGGTGAGCACCATTTCCGGACATGGCAGATTTGCTGTCATTCGATAGGGCCATAGTTGACCAAAGCTTTCACCCCAGCTTCTGACCGTCATAGTAGACAGCTTTAATCCTATGGTGGATTTTAGGAAACGGTTCAGATTCGATCAGTTGCCGCTGATGTTTGGACCCATGCCGATGCTGGCGATCAATAATCAGAGACGGGACCCTGAGAACCATAGTGCAGAGGAATTGTGCGAATAGCAGAGGTCTTCATCTTGTCAAGACTCGGTTGTGTCATGGATCACTCCATTTCTCTCTGCCTTCTTCTCTGCCATCAAGGCATCGCATCGGTCATGTGCTCCAGCTGCCCCATCACATGTTCACTTCCCCACATGACCTGGGGCCATCCTTCACCCATGCCCTTGTTCCCCTTTGGGACTGATCCTATTGTTCTCCGCTCCATTGTTCTCCATTTGGCACCATTGTTCTCACTCTATTGTTCATGCTGCTGACCATTGCAGCATGGCGAAGCGCAATGTACTATGGCAAGTTCAGAATTACATACATCTCCAACCTGAACGGCTGGTGGTGTCTTTCAACAGCCTTGAGAAAAACTGATCCCTCTTTGCTGCTGCTTGCCCATGGTATTTATGCCTCTCATTTCGCTGGGCCAGGCTCAAATTCCATATTTTGATGAGGTCCAATGCCTTGCTGCCCCGAAAATTGCCAATTTTGGTCGAGGTCTGAGGCCAAACCCCGAAATCGGCCCCCCGGCTGGACCCCGAAAACCGGCATTTGGGGATCGAACCTCTGACCGAATTATCAGGGGTCCTGTACCTGTGTGGACATTATCGCGGCCACGTGATGGCAGGTTTCGTTCGCGTCGCGTGTGCGTTAGGTTTGCCACTACGAGTCAACTTGTACTGTATCTCTTATTCTTTGCGTTGTAGTGGTAAGCTATCACCATACTCCATGATGACATCTAACAATACTTCTATAGATCTCGTTGGCCTCTAGCTGTGACTATGGCACACCCTCTCCTTGAAACACCATCTCGAGTATGGCGTCGCATCGAGGCCAATGAAAGTGGCCATGACATGCCATCTCTGCCCTCCCTGCCTGGCTTCGAAGATTCTCAAGACCACACCATCCCAATCTGAGTGCCTCTGTGCCTTTACAATCCACGCCCAACTGTCGATTCAAACCTTCTCGCCACCAGGCTCGGCGACTTTCAGGATTCTGAAAACATCAACGTCAAGGCGAATCAAGCCAACTAAGCTGAGTGCTTACAGCTTGCCCTTATTCTCGCCCGTGAACAGCAGATTGAGCGAATCGCCAGCATTTTCTAAACCCTCCACAACATGATACTCGCGCTCCAAGGATCCGCTTTCCAGCCAACTGCCGATCTCCTTGTATGCATCCGGGAACTTGGACGCGTAGTCCGTGCTGCCACGACGGTATCGCATGAGGATACGGGAGATGTAAGAGGGCTGTGGTACTTACACAATAAAGCCTTGCACCCGGAGACGCCTGAGGCAGATCTGGATGTAGTTCCTAATGCCAACGTTCTGTCCCTCTTCGACGTCTGCAGTAACTGTTAGTATTTAAATTCGAGCGTGAAGCGACGCGACTCACTGTACTCGGAAATAACGCCTGCGCCAACTGATCAGCCCCGTTCCATCCACAAGAGAAAGAGAAACCCACCACACACGGCGATGCGCCCAAAGGTCTTCAACCGCGTGAGCATGAAATCCGTGATATCACTGCCGACGTTCTCGAAGTACACATCCGCCTGCCCGACCTGGTCGTCGAACTGGTCCTTCCAGCTCGGCTTCTTGTAGTTGTACACAATGTCCGCGCCCAGCTCGTTCTTCACATAGCGAGCCTTGTCGTCGTCTCCGGTAATGCCGACGACGCGCGCGCCGGCCTGCTTCGCGAACTGCACGACGAGCGAGCCGACGGANCCGGCGGCGGTGGAGACGACGATGGTTTCGCCCTTTTTGATTTTCGCGACTTCGAAGAGCCCCTGAGGCGCGGGAGTCAGTTTAGGAGCGGATTGTATGGGGCGGGGGAAGGCGCACGAAGTATGCGGTCAGGCCGCCTGTGTGGAGAGTCAGCATGCGTGGTTAAGATGGATCGCTGGAAACGCACCGCTTACGCCCAAGGGGCCCAAGAAGTCGATCAGCTCTGTACCCGGGACGAGGCTAGCAGGCGTTAGGAAAGACAAAGCAGGAATCGACGCGGAGACATACTCAATCTTGTGGACCTGCTGAGCCGGCACGACCGCGTACTCTTGCAAACCTAATGTTGCGTCAGGCGGCCGTTAGATGCGAACACAAAGGTGCGTTCAACTCACCGAGGAAGCCGGTGACGTAGTCCCCGGGGCTGAGGTTCGTGTTTGGACCCACTTTGACGACGGCACCGACACCAATGGCACGCATGACCTCGCCAATCTGCACCGGCGGGAGATAGCTCGGCTCGTCCCGCATCCATATGCGCTGAGTCGGGTCGAGTGAGATATATACCATCTTGACCACGACTTGGCCCGGCCCCGCACTGAGCTCGGACACAGGCGCCTCGTCACGGCGGAATGTCTTCGCGTTGATCATGCCCTTGGGGCGTTCCTGCAGGATAAGACGGGTGTAACTTGACGGTGCCATGGTAATAAGTGGGTTATTGAATGAAGGTGCGAATCCTGTGGAGGTGCAGCGAGTGCAGGCGGTTCGCATTTATACTCCGTTGCATCACGACGACGCGGAAGCAGACACGGTTGGGACTTTTAGGGGCGGAAACAAATGGAGACATTATACTGCCTCGATCGGTATCGGCGATGACTACGAAGGTGTCCAAGTGGCCGAAAGCCCCATCCACAGCCTGATCTGGCAGTTTAGACATGAATTCGTGGTCATGATTCGGTCTACAGTAAGACTCACCGAAGAGATCAATGGGCTGACTGAGACAGATCAGCTTCGTTGGCTTCGCGTCGGTGTTTCGATTAGTCAGCGACGCGTCTGTGGCGCAACCTGAGTCTTGGCAGCTCTCCCTTTCTCGCGCGCCGTTGTCCCTCGTCGTCCTCCGAGTCGCCGCCGCCTCCTCCTGCATCCTTATCATCTTGACATCTGCTGGGAGAACATCTGTTCTTTGTCGTGTGCCTCTAATATCTCATTTTTGACATTGCTCTCCAATTTGACGGTGTACACGATCTGCCAAGTCGCTACTGCTTAAGTACTAACACGGGAGCGTCGCAGCCTAGTCTCTTGGCTTCATACCACTGTGCTCCGAATCCTTCGGGATCGGTGCTTTCACAATATTCGATCGAAGATGACGAAAGCGCAATGCATCCTTTGCGTGTAAGACCAACCCATAGACGCGTTTCGGTCACTGCCATGTGGTGTGTACCAGTGCTAAAGTTCACAGCGCCAGTCTACTCACGCTTGATCGACTAGGGCACACGTATTGCGCGACATGCATAGAAACATGGGTCCGGCGTCGACCGCTGCAACAACAAGCCCTCTGCCCCACCTGCCGCGGACCTTTCATCGAAGCCGACCTCCGGCGCATCTTCCTCACGCTGCCAGGCTCGTATGGCGCCTCTCAGAACCCAGAAGCCCCTCCAGAACCGGAAGACCCGACAGTTGCGCTCAAATACCAGACTAGCTATGTCGTGGACCGATTGAAGCAAATAGACGACACTACACCTGCGAAAAGTGTTGTACGGGCCGGGCACGAAATCGGGAAAATTGCGAAGTATACGGATGACTTGGTGGGAGAAACACAGGTGTGTATCCTCTGTCTCAATCTAAGACATACTAGTATCGATGTTTTGCTTACGACAAAGTGCAGAGCACGCTCTGGGCGGCGGTCGATGAGCTTAAGGACCGCATCGCTCCTATGTATGTTGAGAAGGCCGAGCGGGAGAAAGTTATCGCTACATTGCAGTCAACAGTCGATAATTTCAAAGTGAAGGCAGAGGAATACGGAAAACTCAGCGAGACTCTACGCGCGCGAGCTGGACAGCATCAGAAGCGCGGCACCGAGCTTGAGACAGAGAACCGCGAACTCAAGGGCCGGCTGGCAGAGATAGCCAATACCTCTACCTTGAGTACGGAGAAATTCACAGCCCTTGAAGACGAAAACAGAAGTCTTCGCCTGGAGCTAGAAGAGCAGAAACAAGGGGTAAGCAGCTAATTCCTGCATATTCACCAGCCTGATCCGCATCCCGAGCAGGCGAACAAAGCCAGTGCCAAGGCGACTGCGCTCAGCCATCAACTCAAACAAGAAACGAAAGGCAAACAGCGTCGACACACGCTGCGCGACGGTGATGACACACTCGTCGTCCTCTCGCCCGACCTGCCCTCGGCGATGACACGAAGCCCGAAACGACGGAAGGTAACTAAACATCTCTCTTCATCGTCCCCGAGTTGAACGAACAACGACAGCTGGGCCTCTTCCACATCGACCCTGACCCAGACGACCTCGGCATCGGCTCCAGCCAGTCACACCCCCGCGCGCCCTCACCCGCAGACACCCTCCCAGGCTTCTCTTCGCCCGAGCCCGAAGACCCNCCNCCGCNGCCNCTGTTNCCCGCGAAACTGAAACCGCGCAGCGCGCGCACA
The DNA here is from genome assembly GCA_004681135.1 of Hericium alpestre. Classification (NCBI taxonomy): domain Eukaryota; kingdom Fungi; phylum Basidiomycota; class Agaricomycetes; order Russulales; family Hericiaceae; genus Hericium; species Hericium alpestre. The sequence continues at coordinate 6,211 of SFCI01000469.1, read as the reverse complement.
AACGCGATCGTCGCGACCTCGCTGAGCGTCTTGAGGCGGGGCTGGACTGGGAGCGTGACGCGGATAAGATACACCCGCTCGGGGGTGTGCACGGCATACAGCTGATTGAATGCGCCTCTGGCAAATGGAGAGATGGGACATGGGGCGTCTGCGGGAATGGAAAGGTGGTCCCGCGCGATGGATTCGAGGATGGGGAGAGAGGGCTGGGTGTTCCAGGCTGGCTGGGTGCTTCCTAAGCTATCCTCGACCCACTGGACGTCGCGACGAGGCGCGGGAGAGCTGAGAGACATAACAGAGTGTTTATGGAGCTGAAAAGAGGTGAAGATGAGTCTCTGATAAGTAGAAGGAAAGGAGGACGCTCGTATAGGTACTGTACAGTACTTCAAGGACGCGAAACTCCATTTGACCCCCTCCTCCCGTGACTGTCACATGGGCCGAGGCCAGAGGAGCTGATGTAAGCTGGAAGCAATCTCGGCGGTGTGAGCCCTGGCCCTGTTTTAACGTTCGAACGTTCGACTACCCTATTGTGGTTGGATAGACTTCGGCCAGAATGGATGATACCTTGATGCGGCTGCTGGAGGGAAAGATCCATGTAGAGAGGTCTGATTGAGCACGTCTGACATTCCGGTACTCGGACTTCTCTTTCCATACCACACCGCCGAGACCACGGGTCTTATCATGGGTGCGGGCCCCGGCCAGGACGTCGGTGCGTCCCCATTTCACTTCCGCGCCCGCTTCTGCGTACCCCTATCTATCCGTGCAGGCGCTGATGTTCGCTTCCCTGCACCACGGTGCTGCCGCACACATGGTTACCATGGCTTCGTGATTGGCCGCGTTGTGCCAGAATCGCAGGTCGGCGGCCCTATCGCGCTCATCCAAGACGGCGATGTTATCTCTGTTGACCTGTCAAAAATACTCTCGAGGTCCGGATGTTCGCGGAAGAGCTGGCCAGGGCACGCTCTGTGACGGATGCCAGCCATGGATGGTTGACGGACGCGTGAGCGGCTAGTGGGGCATCTACCTGAATGTATGAAAAAGTAGCGATATAGATTACTTGGACCAATGCTACAGATAGTCGATGAAATGTGCGCAGGGACAAGAAATGACGGTCATCCTCGTGAGTTTTTGATCTTTTTCTTCTTTTCTGCCGTAGGCATTTTTTGTTTCCGCTTCTCGCGGTGCTCCGCTTCTTCCCGTTCCTTTGGAGGATCAGTGTCAGAGCAGAGGAGGCCAGAAGACGGGGTATATACCTTCTTCGCTTCCATGTCCTCGTATCGATGTCCTCGTGGCGCCCGCTCCTGGAAATCACACTCCGGATCGAACCTTTGATGGGATATTCACGGGTCCTCCCACCTGACAGTCGATGCTCCCCCTTCCTGAAAGTAATGTTCGGCGTGCTGGATAGCTTCTTTTACCGCCGGGACCACATCTGGAGCTCAAACTTGTCGACAGAGGGTCCTAGGTAAACCTGGTAACCTCCTTCGGGATATATAAACTCTTCATTGGCCATAAATGTTCAGGCTCATCCTCCCAGATTCCGAGTCCTAGGATCTTCCTACGAGTATGTCCCTGCATCTCCTTGCTGGTGGCCCACTGCCGTCTTCGAAACTGATCCATTACAGACCAGACATACCAACATCGCCGAACTCATGGGGAAAGGTTCTAAAGCCCTTAGGGCCTTCATCAACAAAATCCCCGACAACAAGTTGGAGGGTTTTACTGAATCCGAGCACACCATCTACCATGATAGAAACTTCCGTCTAGATATGCAGGGCGTCAGTACACCTTCCGAGTTATCATCGCAGTCTGCTGTCGAACTGTCCTGGTCTCACTGCTTGTTCTTACAGATGACCAACACAAGAAAGTACAACCTCCAAGTACAACTTAACAAGCAGACGAATATCTCGACGTTCAGGGGGTATCCGTCCTCCACGGTATGTCTCTACCTAGCCGACGTGGCCGATAGTGCGGCGGTTATTCGTCAGGGTTTGCTCGATTCCATGATTATCTAATTGTCAGCCTAATTTTCCTCTCCCTTTCTCTCTGATTCGGTGTTAATTATTTGGGATCAGATTTCGCGGTACAATGGAGGCTGAACAACATCGGGAGAGGAGATACCTGTAGTACACTGGAGTCAGCATGCGTGCACGGGCACGATGGAGGTGTTCATGTGAGTCTGGTACATGTACGACTAAAGAATATGCAAGGATGCGATCTCCTGTCACCCTTGAGAGACCGCGCCCTCTACCGCCCAGGAGGGCGAGGGTGTTCTGCCCGCAGGCGCAAGTGCCTCAGAAACGCACGAAGAGTCTGTGTTCATGAAGTCGTACAGCCCTCGATCGCTGAACGAGGTGTACGACCCGGAACGGGACGTCGATGCGCTCACGCGCGGAGATGGCCAGACGCTCATCTACGCGGACACGATTGGATTGGTGCAGCCGTCGTCGCAGCGCGCCGTGCACTTTGACGGTATCCCAGAAGCTGAAGGTTCATCTGAAGAGGAGGCCGAGAGCGCTGATGGCAGCGTGGATGGAGAGGATGGCCAGGAAGAGAGCGGTGATTTCCAGGAGCGGGCACCACGAGGACATCGACACGAGGACAAGGAAGCGAAGAAGGTAGATACCCCGTCTTCTGTGACCTCCTCTGCTCTGACACTGATCCTCCCAAGGAACGGAAAAAAGCCGTCAAGGCGGAGCACCGCGAGAAGCGGAAACAAAAAATGCCCAAGGCAGAAAAGAAGAAAAAGATCAAGAACTCACGAGCATAACCGTCTTTTCTTTTTCCCTGCGTACATTTCATCGACTATCTGTAGCATTGGTCTAAGTAATCTATATCGCTACTTTTTCGTACATCCAGGTAGATGCCTCGCCAGCCGCTCACGCGTCCGTCACACATCCATGGCTGGCATCCGTCACGGTCTTGATGTATTTGTAGAGCGTGCCCTGAGTTGCCTTGATCGGGGGTGCCGTCCAGGCTGCCCGTCGCCGGGCCAGCTCTTCCGCGGACACCCGGACCTCGAGAGTATTTTTGACAGCGTCAACGGAGATAACATCGCCGTCTTGGACGAGGGCGATAGGGCCGCCGACCTGCGCTTCCGGCACGACGTGGCCAATCACGAAGCCATGGGAACTGTGTGCGGCAGCACCGTGGGTGCAGGTAAGCGAACATCAGCGCCTGCACGGATAGATAGGGGCACGCAGAAGCGGGCGCGGAAGTGAAGTGGGGACGCACCCTCCGCTGAAACGACCATCTGTCAGGCAGGCGACGTCCTGGCCCAGGCCCGCGCCCATGATCAGACCCGTGGGCTTGAGCATCTCGGGCATACCTGTTTACGTGCAGAGGTCAGCGTCGCCCCAGACAGCAGCGGAAGACGTACCAGGGCCGCCCTTCGGACCGAGATACCTGAGAACGACGACCGTCTTCTCGCCCTTCTTGATCGAGCCGTTCTCGACCGCCCGGACGAAGTCTTCCTCGTTGTCGAAGGCACGTGCTTGCCAGTGAACCCAAGACCCTCTTTTCCTGTAATCTTCGCGACGGAGCCCCCGGGAGCGAGGTTGCCCTTAAGAATGCTGGCGACGGCCGTCGATCAGCCACGCGAGACATTAAGGGTATTAAGCTCGGAGATGAAGCGCGCACCGGATGTGGCCCGAATCCTTAATGGGCTTAGCCAGCGGGCGGATGACATCCTGGGTTGGGGACAGCTCGCCGTACTGGTGGGTCCAGCGTTCCAGGTTCTCACCCAACGTCTTGCCCGTGACGGTCATGTTGTTTCCGTCGATGAGCTTGTTCTTCAACAAATACGCGAGCACCTCTTCAGGATGCCGCTCAATGAGTGCGAATCGGCAGAAGAGTCAGGTGCGTACTGGGAATGCCACCGATCTTGTAGACGTCTTCCATCACATACTTGCCGCTGGGCTTCAGGTCGGCGAGGAACGGTGTCCGGTCTGAGACCGTTTGGAAATCATCCAAGTCAAGCTTGATGCCGACCGAATGGGCAATTGCAATCAGATGCAGCACAGCGTTTGTGGATCCGCCCAGGATCATGGTCAGGACCTACAACACGACATGTAAGAATGGAAGGGCGGGCGGGACGTCAACTGACCATCGCGTTTTCGAAAGCCGACCGAGTCATGATATCGCGCGGGAGAATGTTCTTCTCGAGCAGATTGCGCATGACTGTGCCGACAGAGTCGCACTCTGCAATTTTTTCAGGGTACTCCGCTGGGAACGACGACGAGCCCGGAATACACATTCCGAGAGCTTCGGTCGCGCTGGCCATCGTGTTAGCCGTGTACATCTAGAAGCAACGTTAGCCACGCTAGAACGTCCGAGCGGATGCACTCACCCCTCCGCAGGCACCAGGACCAGGACACGCGTGTCGGATGGTGTTGTACCGTTCTACTTCCGCCTCAACGGTCTTCCCGTTCTGAAGATACTTTCCATACGACTGGAACGCAGACACAATATCGAGCTGCGGCGCGCCGGCGCACGACCCCGGCCGAATCGTGCCGCCNTACACCATCANCCCCGGACGGTTCAGGCGGCCCACTGCAAGCGCGTCAGTCGGCGAAAGGCAAACGCCTAACACGAAATGCACTGACGCGCCATGAGGACCCCGGGCATGTTCTTGTCGCACCCCGGGACGACGACCATGCCGTCGAGCCAGTGCCCGCCGGCGCGGTCTCGACCTGGTCCGCGATGAGGTCGCGCGACTGCAGCGAGTAGCACATCCCGTGCGTGCCCATGCTGATCCCGTCGCTGACGCCGACCGTGCCGAACTGGTACCCGATGATGTCCGCCTGCGCGAGCGACGCCTTGATGCGCTGGCCGAGGCCGAGCAGGTGTCGATTGCATCTGTGTGGGGGTCAGGGAGTGTGCGCGGAGCAGGGATGCGGTGCGCACGGGTTTCCTTCGTACCTGCGCGCGAGACGAGTCAGTAGGGCGGGTGTGCGGGGTTGGGCGACCTACCAAACGCTCGCGACGCCAACCATGGCCTTCTCGAAGTCCTCGTCCGTGTTCACGCCCTCAGTAGCGTACAGCATCGCCTGTACGCGTCCAGCATGGAATTTAACAGCCAGTATTCGAGTAGGCAGACGAGCGCACCTGGCTTGCACCCTGCTCCTTTGAGTGCGTAACTGTGCGCGAGTACCTGTTCATAATGGGCTTCTCGTCCTTGCGCGCGGCCGTCGTCGCGAAATGTCTCCGCGCCGACTTGGAGACATGTTTGCGCGAGTGCGCGGCGATGGCAGAGTGGTGCATGGTGGGGGAGAGCAGCAGGAGCAGCGTCCAATTGCGCGAACGCTGACTGGTCGACTCGACGCGTCCAGCTCTTGACTCGCTTAGTCAGCTCGGCCGAGGACTTGCTCGGCTTTACCGGCCGCGCTGCTCTGCGCCTTTCTTGCTGGGGCGCGCTGTTGGTGGTTTGCAGAGAAGAGACGAGGAAACCATATTCGGTGTGGAATTCTGTATATAGTCCAGTGCAAGCGTGGAGGTAAACGAGACAGGGCCGCAGGACCGTGCCGAACGCCAGCACTCGGCAATACTTCCTCCAGGCGCACCTGCGCCTCGTACCACCCTCAGCGTCCGCAGAAAATGACCATCCTTCAATTATACACATATGCGGTAGTGCATCCCATGATGCATCCGCAAAGGTGCAGTGCACGCGGAGGCTGATCGGCGGGTGCTGCCCACCGCTAGTGTTAAGCCGGGGGCCCATGACAACGCCGCACGAAATACCTCCACGCCAGTGTGTCCTTTAGCGATGCCTCCGTGCGTTTCCTCCGTTCATCGCGATGCCCCCGTCCACGGAAGGGAGAGATTCCTCCGTCACATGCGTCGTGCGCATGCGCGAAGCGACGACGCACGACCCGTCTCGGATGGCGCGCGGAGGGCGGGCGGGGTTGTCTCAGATAGAGTTGCGCGCACACCGTTTGAGTGGGCCGCGTGTGCCATATAGGGCGACGACGTACTTTCTCGGCAATTGTGTCACTATAGGCGTGCATACGTGGGGACCGAGATCGGGCTCTTGCAGATTTCCCGATCTGCAGGTCGCCGGAGGGGCGAGGGCGGTGGTCCACGGCATGGCGGCTCCTGTGCGTCGGAGGCGGTGGCAAATATTGCTGTTATGAAACGCGAGCCCGGCGTGACAGATCCGGGGTGGGGGGCGAAAATGCGCTAGGCGTGCCGACCAATAAAATGCGATAAATCGGGA
>SFCI01000468.1:0-20782 GCA_004681135.1 Hericium alpestre | reverse complement strand
GAGATAGCTCGGGTGCCGCACGTACGCGTACGGCCCGCTCGTCACGAGTTTGTGCCCATCGCACACGGTGAGATCGAATGTGAACAGCTTGCCCAGCGTTCGGAAGCAGGTGAGGCGGATCGCCGTGCCGAGGACGACCATCAAGACGCCTGCCAGGAATGGCGCTGTTATTTGGTGATGCGCGTGTAAATCATTGATGGCTCCGGACAGAGGAAATGTGGATGGGATGGAGATGAATGTGGGGAGCAGGGCGAGGACGTCGAGCGCGAAGCAGCCTAGGATGAACGGTCGTTGTAACTGAACGGGCGTATATCGTCAACGATCGCGCCTGATTAGTTCTGGAGGATACGCACTGCGAAGATGAGCGGGGCCATGCGAAGAATCCATATTTCATTGTTGTTGTAGAGACCCTTGGTCGGCGTTTTGTTGGGCGGGGTCGTCGCCAGCTGTGTGCAGACAACCTCGACGAACACAAGCGCAGTTCGCAGGAGAGACATGACAGAGGTGAGCTCGACGTACCTAGCCAAGTGATCTGTTTATATACACAGATTCAGTCATCTCAGATGTTATCCTGAGTTTGGAACGTCTGGAAGGAGAAGTCAATAAGAAGCCCTAATGATCCCAGTGACTTGCAGGGGTGGCATCCTACGAAGGGCTCTGCCGAGAAGTACCTGTCTACTTGGCGGAAACTTACATCCGCTGCGCAACAGTACTCCGAGGAGCAGGATTGTGCGGCCCACCCGTTCTTTCCTAAACCGACGAGAAGGCGTCTTTTCTCCGCGGGCAGAAAGTCAGCAGGCAGGCCTGGGAGAACGACGCACGAGCTTCCGAAAGGCTGATTATCAGCATCTATTAATGGCCCGCGGAGGACGACAGTGTCCAGTAGGCCAGCGGCACATTCCATTCTCGGTGGTCTGCACGGTAATTATCCACAGTGCGATCGAGGCCGCTCGTATGCAACGTTGCCGTAGATCACCCATGCGTCAGACATCTGATGGAAGCAACGTGGCACAGCCGTAAGCACGGGCGATACACAGACGACGCAAGACATACGAACAATTTTACATGAGACCAGCCAGTGGACTCCTTCACAGCAGCAATGCGATATCGACAACAAATAGTACAGCAAGATCATGGTATCAGATGCGATTGTCCTCAAGAAAAACTTCTCCACCTCAGTCATGTCGGAACGCGTCTTGCTGTTTCCGCATGGTCACTTCAATCGGGTCCAACGTCTTACCATCTCCGAACCTGGACCGCTCTCGCAGCAGGCCCCAGTGCACCCACCAGTCGTCCGCGGCGTCGAATGCGTTGTACTCCCCATATCTCGCTGATCCCCGCCCACTGGATTGCCAGCGCATTTTCATCCCAGATCTCCTCGTGCTTCGGCTGACCCATTCGCAGTCTTTGGTCGCGCTCATCCCGCTCGGGACCCGGCGGCAGCTGGGAGACCGTGCGATTCAGCTTGTCGAAGCTGAAAAGCACGTCTGCGCGGTACTGCCGGAGGTCTTGGTATGCGTACAGGAGAGGCTCGATCTGGTCTTGCTGCCGAAGGCGCGAGAAAAGCGACCCTAGGACCGCAGCGTCTTCGACGACGGCGCTGCAATTGTGCGTGCCGCATAACTGCAGAATTTGGTGAGATCAGTCTCGTCATCATAGGTGACAGGATGGTCGCTTACCAGAACCGGGTGGGCAGCTTCGCCGATTAAGATGACTCGCTCGGAGGCATCAATCCAATCTTTGGCGGCTGGCCGGTCCCTACGTCTCACTCGAACCACGTCTTTTAGATGTTGTCGCAGTTCCTTAACTCTGAAATCGACGCGCACGCCGTGACAGAAAAGGGAAAATTCAGATGGCCAGCAAAGCGGCACATGCAGAACTCGTACCGGCTTTCACAAGTGTCAAGAGTCAAGAGGTCCGGAGACAGAGGTGCATCCCATCCTTCAGGGTCATCATCTTGAAGTTGCTGACGAAGCATGAAGTGGACACTGTATTCCTTGTCTTGACGCTACGCAAATCACTGCAATTGAGCCACGCGCAATAAGATAGCGAGGATGCGACCTACAATTGGATAGGCTGGAATGTGCGAAGTCAAGATGGGCGGCCAGAATAAATGTCATCGTACAAGACTCACATAAGGCGTTCTGGCGCGTCCCTGCCCACATAGGCGAGCCTGCAGTAGCAAACTCCCGCAGCGTCTCATCTCCGATCCGGTCCTCGGCGTGCAGAGTACTTGTGTAGACGCAGGTGCCATAGAGCCATTGGGGATCATTTTCGTCGTTCTTCCCCAGCATCGTCGAGCGAACGATGCTACGGTAACCGTCTGCGCCTATCACTATGTCGCTTCGTGTATCTCGCCGTTGGTTAGGATGATGGATGGCTTGACCGCAGGTCCTGAGGATACTGTATCGCTATTCGATGCATTGTGGCCATTGATCGGATTTGGTGTTCCGTTGATGTGCTCGTGAACTCCATTGGTGTGCTCGTGGATTCCATTGGTGTGGTCATAGACTCCGTTGGCCTGCGGCAGTCGAGAGGATGGAATCGTAGTAAAATATGATGGTGTTGCGGGCCTACTGTGCTCGCTAGCCCATCGACAGGAGACGGGAGGTGGTAGAGAGACGGAAGCTATTCTCGAGCCGAAATGCACTTCGGTACCAGCGGAGACCGCCAGCTCGTACAACATCTTGATCAGGTCTTGGTGCTGCGATGCGTAATGGTGTTTAGTATGACGAATACCATAACAAGAATCGAAAATACCTACATGCATCATGTAGAACGGCGCACCGCTTTCTTTAATCACATCTTTTTGCCACTCTGCGTACGCGACTTTCTCTCCCGTTTCCACTGGAAACAGTCGCCTTGTCAGCCATTGTGATGCGAAGACACTATGTGGAGGGCACCTACGGTTGTAGAACATGTACCCATAGTACTTTGATCCCTTTTCCTGCAGCTGCTGCGCGAGACCCCATTCCATCAAGATTCGAGTGAGGTTTGGTGGTATCCGTATACCTCCTGCGCGCCTGTCCAGGCCCCGACCGGCCTCAAATACGCGAACTTTGTGCCCTGATGAGGCTAGCGCATAGGCGGTGGCCAAGCCAGATATGCCTGAGATCGATTCATATCAAGATCTGAGTTCGTGGGGTCTGAACAGATCACGCACCTCCGCCGACTATGATGAAATCCAATTGTAGCGCAGCTCGCCTGGTAGAGTGGGGCATGTCGTGTCCCTCGGTGTTGATTTAAGCGAAGATGAGTGTGGGGTGTACGTCTGCTGGTGTAGAGAGATCGTGAGAGTGTAGCTAGCGACGAGAGACGGGTGTACTGCCGCAACGTCTCTATATGTGTCAGTGGGGAGGCTGTGATGATGATCTGTGAGGGTGTTACAGGCGGACGCACGCAATGACAATCAATTGATGATAGGAAGCGCTGAGACCGTGATATGCCCTCGCGCGGCTCATCACTTGCGTGGCCATACCAGGCAACGGGTGTACAGACCCGTGACCTTGCCCCGTCAGCTCCAAGTTCCGAGGACCCAGGATGATTCTTCGATTGGAAGTTACGTAGCAACATACGGAGACGCGAGGCAGAAATCCGTCTGACGGCGGAAATTGGGAAGCAGCACGAACCATGCTGAATATTCGCATAGCCCGCTTGTTTCGCGATTGAGATCGAATCGAACGTTCTTCCATTGCTAGAGGGTCAGCGGGTGTCGTCAAAAACCATTCCGGCAATTTGCAGCGCGAGCCTATCAGCACTTGAGATTTAAAAAAAAAGGTGAAGCATTCAACGCGTAGCAGGAAGGAAAATCAGACGCACGGTGTGAGGCAATCAATTTCCTCTCTTCCCATCTAGGGATTCAGATGCACGAACCTGTCATGATGCCCCATGATGACGGGAGAATTAGAGCAGAGAGGGTTAGATTTCAACTGAAATCCAGCAGTGCAATGTCCGAAAGCTCCTGCATCTCAGCTGAGTATGTTGAACGTTGGCAAAATGTTAGAAAGAAAGGTCTGAAGAGGCCGCGAAGGCGCTCATGTTGGCTTTCGCCGACGGGCCGTACCGGACCGTCTACCCTTCAAATGTTCAATAATCAATTGTCCTATTCGTCCGAGAATCTACACCTGATTCCCGTCGCACTTTCACTACACAGAATCAGCCAGAATCTACCTTGCACTCTGACCATCCCATAACTTTTGTTGATTCTCGTATATGATTCTGTTGGCAGGATCAGAATCAGTGCGGTGATTCAGACAGTTTCGATGCGGCTTTATTGTCGACCACCTGTCGAACATGCAAGTCGAAATTTCATTGCTTGAATAAAAGTTGGGCTCAAGTTTTTTTCGAGAGTATGAAACTGGAATGCTGACCTTCTTTTGCCTTCTACTCGATGTCACAGGCGCCTGCATGATAGTAAGTAAAACCGTACAGTGCTCTTTCACTGGTGCTTCACGATCACCGGTATAACACGCCTTGAATATGGTTTTCCTTGGGGCCACGAGACTGCCGATTCGCGCAGTAATGTGGGCTGCAACGACTTCCCGTACTAGAAAAGACAATGTACGTCTGGACTATAGCGCCAAAGAATATGGATTAGACTATTCCAGGCCATCAACGTTCAACAGACAAGTTCAGAAAATCATTTCATAGTATGCATGGTGTTGCATTCAACGACAACAACTACCAGACCCCTGGAAGTACCTTGTACGGAACCCTCCTTGACCACTCCTCCCACTCCTCCCCAAACTCCTCCTTCAAGAGCGCATCCTCTTTCCATGTCCTGGACGCAAAGTTCACCAAAAAGAAGAGCGTTCCCGCGACCCACGCCCCTCCCAGGACAGCGCCCGCCNGCGTTCCCAGCACACCGCTCTCTCGGACCCATGATCCCCGCCCGAAGTGGCACAACGCGATGCCCGTCCACGCCAGCGCGCCAGAGATGTACGAAGGGTGCCTCACGATGCCGTACGGCCCGCTCGTGACGAGACGATGCCCCTTGCGGATCGTTATCTCGTAGGTGAAGAGGCGCCCCATCTCGCGGTAGCTCGCAATGCGGATCGCGGAGCCCACCATCGTGAGCGACCAGCCGACCATCAGGAGCCTGGTCACTCGCATCCGCGTCACCGAGGACTGTCCCTCGCGCACAAGGAAATCGAGAATCTTGGATGAAAGCGGGTGCGACGGGAAGCGGCGCGCGATCGTGACTGCGACGTCGCACAGCGTGGCGAACGACGCAATGGACTGGAGCGCACGCGGTGAGGCCTTCGCTGCTGGTAAATCTTCCATTTTACTCACCTTTACGAGGAATGGCACCAAGCTCAGTGACCTTAAGAACAAGGCTTCTCCCCAATCTCTGGCAATGGTCTGGTCCTCCTTCTGCGTGCGATTTGGCGGCGTCAGTATGACATGGTTAGTCCATCCGACGGAGAGCAGAATGGGTATCCTGGCGAGAGACATCTCTATGGTGATATGTACTCCAGCTCAGGTCTTGCCTTATATCGCCCTCTGGCGTACAGGAATAGACACTCCAGGATCGGTATATCTTGCATCCTAAGCAACCATGGGGCTTCGACTGTGGGGTTCTTTTCCCCCTCATTGTAACCTCGTGAGCGTTCGGCATATCGGATCTACATATACATACTGCGAAAGGTTGGGGAGAAGTGGGAACCCGAAGACTTATCGAGACTCCGGGCGTGATGATCAGCGAGATTCCGTACCACATGGGAAACCAGACGGCCCGACTGTTGCAAGGTCACGGTTTACGCATAGCTTGAAAATGTCTAATTGAGTATGTGAGGTGCGGGCTGCAGGATCAAGAAATCGCGAAGATCGTACCGTAACGTCGACGATAATGGGCTGATCAAGCGCCAGCCGCGATGAGTACTTGCTTCGAATCCCACCAGGCATTGACAACAATTCACTACAAACCAAATGGAGATGCTAACAGCATAAGGACGTCCATATTGGCATAGCATCGTCCAACGATTCATTCGAAAGGTTCGACATGGATGAAGACAAGTGAATGTAACACGCTCTGAGCTCCTAGTAAATTCCCGGCACAAGCCTGTATCGCACCCTCTGCGCCCAATCATCCCACTGCGACCCGAACTCCTGCCTCAGCACCTCATCCTCCTGTATCGGCCTCCAAACAAGCACCGACGCAACCCACGCAAGCTGCGCCGCCATACCGACCAGCGCTGCCTTACCCACGACAGTAGTCACCCACCCGCACTCGTACAGCAACGACCCCGGCCCCCACATGCAGACGAAGTAGCCGATCAGCGACAGGATCGCGCCGCTGTACGACGGGTGGCGCACCCACCCGTAGGGCCCGCTTGTGATGAGCTTGTGCTTATCGCGGATGGAGAGCTCGAAGGTGAAGAAGCGGCCTAGCGTGCGATAGCAGATGAGGCGCAGGATGCCGGCGAAGGTGATGAGCACCCAGCCGGCCATGAACGGCGCGGTGATGGTGGGGTGGCTCGGTGCCGACGAGGACGAGGAGCGGACTAGCGTGTATGCCGGAGACGGGGCATCCTGGGCGCATATGACGGCGGCCTCACATAGGGATAGAACCCAGTATAGTGCCTAGATAGCGCAAACGCTGGTACATCAGCGCAAATAATGAGGAAGAAAACGAGCATACGGACCTTGAGATATGTTGGTCCCCATTTTATCCACGTTTTATTCCATCGGTCCTTGTATCTGGACACTTCGGTGGAGGAAGCAGGCAGGTTTGGAGACGTGAGAGCGATGTGGACGCACAGGCTGCTGATGAGCAGAAGCGGAGGTTTGAGCAACGGCATGGTCAAACGAGAGCACTGTGCTTCGCTGCAGAACTGGAGCGAGTTGCGCCCTTTCAATCCTCCCCCACCAAACCGTACGTCATGCAGATACCTCACCATCGAGCAGCAGGGTTCACAGCGCGATCATTGAACATCGCGCAGAGGTATTGCTGACCATAATTATCTGACGAGAACGTTACACAGTGAGTATTGGTCAATGCAGGAAATAGATGATCATGAGGATTAGAAGCACCTCGCGAAGACGATGCTGGTAGCATAAAGTATTAGAGCCGAGGACAAGCCGCGCCTTTACTCTCATGTGAATCAGAGTCTTGACTGGAGTGGATACCTTTATCTCCGTGCTAGATCGGCGATCAGCCTGGCAAGGTCGATAGAACTGATCCAAACGCCCCGGTACTCAAGCATCTACAATCTTATGTTCAGCAAAATCATTACATTTATTGAACTTCGATAGTTTTCTTTCGGAAGACATAAGGCTAAGTTAGCTAGAGGAAAAAAGCTCGACGTTAGCGGACATCACAGAAGAATTCACAGACCCGTGATCACGGTTCAGAACTTGCCTGTGAGAATGGAGTTCCCATGCAGAAGTGGCAAGATGCTCCTTCAGCCTCTCGCACACCATCCTGATCTTCTCATCAGATACGTTTGCAACCGCGAACCGAATCCAGCGGTCGCCGTCCAGGGAATCTCCGGGAGCCGAGTAGCCGAAGAACGCGGCAGGCAGCAGGACGATGCCCCACTCCTCGGCGAGATGCTTGCACACCTCTGTCGAGCCCCTGCCTTTGTATGGATGGCGGACGAACGCGAAGAAGCCGCCCTGCGCGCCGATGTGCCATGGCTCCGGAAGGTGCGCGCGAAACACGTCGTGTCGCTCTTTAAGCGCCATAGCCGAGGCGTGGATAAATGGGCGGAAGGAGGGCAGAAGCGGGGCTAGGGCGTGTTGGGCGGCGCGCGGCGGGCATATCTGTATACAGTCCAGCACGGTGTAGATGTGTTGCTGCAACTCAGGTGATGCGACGACGGCGCCCAAGCGATGCCCCGGAATGCAGTAGCTTTTCGAAAATGAGAACAGGTGGATCAGATGGCGACGCCAGTCCCAGTCCGTGAGCTCTCCAGAAGAAGGGGAGAATAACGAATGCGGAGGACCCGGGATGATGTAATCTCTATATGTTTCGTCTAATATAAGAGCGATGCCTCGGTCTCTGGCGAGTTTTGCGAAGGAGGTCAGAACCTCGGGTGGGTAGATAGCTCCGGTCTGGAATGGAAGTCAATTTTGCTCAGGCGTGCTCATGATTGACTAGCATGATATTACGGACCGGATTGTTGGGGGTGACGAGCGCGATCGCTTTAGTGCGTTCTGTTATTAGCGTCGAACACAGTTCTGCTGACGGAACAAATCCATCGTGAGGATAGGTGGGCAGCGGAACAGGCTTTATTCCCAACATGGTGAGTGTCATCCTTTGCGTCTTTGTTAACAAAAAGGTCATTTGCAGGCTGTGCGGAACCTTACTCGTTGTTGAAATACCTGTGTATGAAAGGCTTAGACAGTGAATGTATTGATAGGCGTGACTGCCATTACCAAGGAAGCGGGAGAATGACTTCATCACCAGGATCAGCAAGAGCCATTATCGTCGCGAAAAAGGCCATATTGCAGCCGGTCGTCACACTAATGTCGTCCGGGGTAACATCCGCATTTTGCCCATAAACAGACTTCATTTCAACTTGTAGCGCAGTTCGTAGGCCAATGTCTCCTGCGAGAGAGCCATACTTCACCGTAGACTCTACAAGCGACGACCGCGCCAGCGCATCTAAAAATTCGGAAGGGGGGTTAATCCCAGGGACTCCCTGGGACATGTCTAAAAGTGGTCGTGATACGGTTGGCTTGAAATTCCGAGCCCATCGGCCCGCCTGGGGAATGCTGCGAGATGGGAGGTTGAAGTTCACATCCCTATGATTTCACCTGAAATAGATGGCCTACTCACGGGGGTATATCTGTGTTCTTCACATTCTGCGATATAGAGAACCCTAGCATCGTTTTCTGGGTGGCGCTGGAATGGTGGTTCCGGGACAAGGATACAACTGGACGTCTTGATACACGAGAACGAGACAAGAAAGAGGATATCCTTTGAGGATTCATGTCAAGGCGAAGTGAGTGGCTGTGGTAAGTATGATAAGGAAATAACTGAACGAACCTTGAAGGGTCACAGCGCCGGAAATGTGTTCGGTTACTTCGGAGGAGTCAAAGTTAGCGTACAACTCGTAAGCGCCCATGTGCGGGCCGGCCGGCGTTTCCGGATGCCCACACCAAGGTCTGCTGATCGCGAGAACGCGTTCTATCCTCCAGCAGCTTTTGGTCATGGCTTTGCACATTAGAGAACACAGCCGCGAGCAAAGCAGCACGGTATTGGTTCGCTCCGTTTCAGCACGCCATCCTTGACTCGACATGTTTTCCATACAGTGTGCAAGACGACGCGTCACTTTCATTCGAGGCCATCCACTCGGTGTCGTCTGCCAGCTCTCTCGTAGCCAGTCAATTGTGTCTGAAAGTTTGCGAGATGTGTCGGTCAGGTCTCTCTCTCAGAGTGCTGCACCGCAGGGCAACACGTCTCGTCCAAGCGGGAGTTACTGGGGCCTCCTAGGCGGGTGCTTGCTTAGCGGATTTATTGGCTATCAAGTCGCGAACATGTCCCGGGCCAGCGATGATGGGAAGGGACCGACGGCGTACGGGTCACCAGAGGACTTCAAACGCGCAGTCCAGGAGATGCAAGCGACGTTCCCCACAGAAGGCGTCGTATCCACCCATCCTGACGATCTCTTCGCTCATGGATTCTCTACAAATGTGTACCACGAAGGTATAGTGATAATGTTCACGTTGCGCTCATTTGTCAGAGTTCTTATTTTATTTTAGGCATACCTCATAGTGTAGTCGTCTATCCACAATCCACAGAGGATGTCGTCAAAATTGTCAAGATTGCCAACAATTATCGTATGCCGGTTGTCGCATACTCAGGTGCTACAAGTCTCGAAGGCCATTTCATCGGTGTACGCCTTCATATATTTATTTAAAACTTTGGTATCAAAGAAAATTGGTACTCATACCGTACTGTAGACCAAGGGGGGCGGTATCTGTGTCGATATGTCCGGCATGGATAAGATCCTTGAAATTCACGGTCAGTACCCCCGGCGCTCTGCGAACGAACCCTTAGCACGTTGGCATTATGCACTCTCAGGCTAATATCTTCACGCTTGCAACACGTCGCTGACATCTGCAATTACTTCTAGAATCCGACTCGGATCTCGTCTGTCAACCCGGCGTGGGGTGGGTCGAAATCAACCACGCACTCAAGGAGCAAGGCATCCCTCTTTTCTTTCCCGTGCGTTCGTCGTGTTTCAGCTTGATCGCTTCTGACATGCACGCAGATTGACCCTGCTCCGACCGCAACAATCGGCGGCATGCTAAGCACAGGCTGTTCCGGAAGTGAGACTATCAACTCGATGGAATCCTTTTTGCTTGATACTCATCACACACCAGCTAATGCCGTCCGATACGGGACCGCCAAAGGAGAATGGTTCCTCAATGCTGTAAGCGCTCGTTTACCCATCAAAATTCCCTGCCGGTCAATTTTAACATGCCATCCCGCGCTTAGACGGTCGTGCTGCCATCGGGCGAGGTCATCAAGACCCGTCAGCGCTCCCGCAAGTCGTCCGCCGGGTTCGACGTCACGAAGCTGTTCATAGGCGCCGAAGGCACCCTCGGAATCGTGACGGAAGGTGCGACACTGGTATTCTTACTTTGCTCGCGTTTCTGAGCCGCCGCCCGTCCGCAGTCACGATCCGACTCGCGCCCGTCGTGCCCACCACTGTGGCGACTGCGCAGTTCCCTGACGTCCGGAGCGCGAGCGAAGCCGTCATCGAGATCCTGAACCATGGCGTCGGCATCCGTACGTCAGCTCTCCAAACTGCGCGTGCTTGCAACTGAACAGTAGGCAGAGTGCGTCGAGCTCTGCGATGCAGCATTTATGGAGGCGACAAACCTGCACGGCCCTTCGGGGCGGAAGTACGCGGTTACGGACCATCTATTTTTCAAGCTCCAAGGCCCTACGCAGGCTTCGCTGAAAGAGACTGCTCGCATCGTGCAGGAGGTCGCGAAGAAGCATGGCGGGTCGAGCTTCAAAGTTGCCAAGAACGACGAAGAGGCGGAGGATATGTGGGCGGATCGCAAGAATGCCCACTACTCTAGCTTGTTGTGGGGAGGTGAGGGGACGAAGGCGTGGGCGACGGATGTTTGGTCAGTGTCTGACGGATCCGATCTATCTCCTTGTGTCTCATGTGATGAATGTTGGCTGCAGCGTCCCGATCTCGAAGCTGCCAGAGTTGGTGTACGAAACGCAGAAAGATATCGAGCGGTCGGGGATCAAGGGCCCTATCGTTGGACACGCAGGCGATGGTACAGATATGGCTATGATACTGGAGCGCTCGCTGACTTGTTCGGTTCAGGCAACTTCCACAGCCTCCTATTGTTCAAGACTGACGAAGAGCTAGTCAAAGTGCGGGACCTGGTCCATCGGATGGTGGAGCGCGCCATTGCCCGGGAAGGCACTTGTATGTAGGCAAAACCGTGTTGTACTCCGCATGTTGAAATCTTGCTAGGCACGGCGAGCACGGCGTAGGTATAGGGAAGAGGGAATTTTTGTATGAGGAGCTGGGCGAAGGCACGGTGAAACTCATGAAGAAAATCAAGAAGACGATTGATCCTTTGAACCTGTTCAACCCGGGGAAGGTGAATGGTCATTCATTTCGGATCGCCCTCCCTATTCACATATTTGTCAGCTATACCCTGATGCACCCAAGAGCAAGTCATCTTCCGGAGATGGTCACTGATAGCTGTAGCACGTCTGTAAACCATTGTACTCGGGTCACTGCCTACAGGCCCAATCCCGGTGGCATCATGCATCCAGTACTGCGAATATGTAATGGCCGATCATCTATCGATTGGCGAAATATTGAACATCAATGAACTCTGCATCAGCTGGAGCCCTTCACCTATACCTCCTGCATAATAAAGCTGACCATACCGAGATCCTCCAGTTTGTACCGCTTCGAAACCAAATGGAATCCGACGTAGTTGTTGCTGAACTCTGAGTACATGTCGTATGCCAGTTTGTGCGGCCTCAAGGTGTCAAGGATACGGCGATGGGCGGCTAGTAGGTCGTCAGCCAACTCCTGGAGCACGACAGTTGGGCAAATGCCGCGAGATCGGGCCAGTGAGAAAACATAGTTCACTACGTCCCCCTGCAATGCCTCTTTATAGAAGGAAAAGAGATCGCTGTTTTGACTGTCAATTTCAAATGAGCGGCTGACTACTTACAACTCACTTCACATAGTTGATGAAAAATGCTAGATCGGGCATGGCCGGTAGGTAGACATTGAGCGGGACGTCGCTAGAAAAGATGAAGAGGGAAAAGGCTTCTGCTGCACCGCTGTAAACTCGGGACCATTCGGGATATCGAGACGCGCTTGGGGGCAGCTACCAGAGGACAGTAAGCAAAATGGTATGGATTGACTTTGGAGGACGCACCGTAATTCCCTTTAGCTCGTGGTCGAGGCTTGGGGCTATGATGAAGTTCAANGTCGACGTCAAAAATACGTTGCTCGCCACGATATCGACAGGGACATCCGTAAATAAGAGACGCGGCATGCTCTGAGACGCGGTCCCTCTGCGGCAGTCCTCTAATCAAGCGGCCACAGAACTCCCTCCACGCGTCGGGGTCGCGCTCAAACGTGTCATCGATGTAGACCAAGAATGCCGTGTATAAGGTGATGTAGAGCTTCACATCCTCGTCGGGACGGTGGGCGTATCCAATGTACGCAAACTCAGCACCCACTGGGATAGCCTTAAGTAGCGGGTCGTCCTTCGCGACAATGTATCCTCGGGAGACGGCCGTGTCCACACAGACTTCCGTCAATGCACCAATTTTGTCCACAATATCGGTGATGGTGTGGACGTATCCGAACCGGCGAAGAAAATCTTCCAAAACTTGTTTAATTTCAGCATGTGAGATCTGCCGATAGCGTGGCGTCAAGCTTGAAGTCCAGAAGAATCAGGAATTGGGAAAGAAACTAACAGCGTTTTCAGGGAAAGGATTGCTAGCGAATTGCTATCAGCATGCACAAATACTTTGCGGTAGCAACGGGCTTACAGTCGCTCATTATTGACCAAGAGAGGCGTTCCCGAAGGTAGGTTCTGTGCTCCGTCTAGAGCCATGGAAAAATTAGCGGGGACGGTCGAGAACATTTAAGAGATGTGTTTTGAAGAAAGCGAGCGTACGATTGCAGAATTGCGCCATTCCAATGACTGGTTTATATAGTTCTACCATCATAAGAATCAGTCGCCGCTAGACACGAAATTTTACTGAAGACTGGCCGCATACCTGAACCGTTATGACTTTAACGTCGGCAGAATGTGATCTCTCTTCGTTGACGTTTTTCCAGCGCCCGCTACAACACATCGCCATGTATGCCGGACAGATGATCGCGATACCTGGTCTTATTGACAGCTGTTGCACGCCGGCAGAATGGTATCCCCGTTTGGGCTGCGTTCTACTCAAGATTTTCGTTTGTTCTGGAAGTCGGCCAGACAGTATTTCTCCCTGGTTACTGCCCGAAACGGCACCCAGCAAGCCTCGCGTAGTTGTAGAGCCATCTCCTCTGCCAAGCGCGGAATGGCCCACCTGTTTGTCCTAATGAGCAAAGAAAAGTGCTGAAGTAACTTCGATCGCAAAGCGGTCCAATGTTGTGATAGCAGCTGGAGTAGAAATCCCTCAGACGGATTCTCCAGGATCCAGACGGATCCTCCAGGGTCCAAACGGATCCCCCAGGGTCCAAACGGATCCTCCAGGATCCAAACTGTTGTCTGGCGCCGTCTAAAGACTTTAAGTACATGGAGCACGTACATACCAATACTGATGTCAGCTCACCTATGCAACATTCTTGGGCCACAGTCCTATCTCAGAGTGGCCGGAAGGACCGCATATGACTCCAAAAGACAAAGAAGTCGTGCAGAAAGTCGGTTCGCACTTGATGGCGCTATTCCAACTTGAAACGGAAGACACGACCAGATAGGCTGCATGTATTATTGAATGGCGACAAAGGAAACTCGTCATACGACTTCACAACACATCTACAACCCCTTCAACGATGCATGGGATGTGCACACTTGCGATAGCTCTTCTATGCTATAGCCATAATAGCGTCTATATTGACCGTCTGTTATTCAAGACCATGACGTGAGAAGCTACGCCTGGGCTGGGGGAAGACATGGTACGTACACATTCTTGTTCGCCGTGCCCACCCTTTACGTCACAGGTTCAGTTCGTCCAACCTGTACCGCTTCGACGCAGTGTGAAATTCGACGTAGCCCTGGCTATACTGCTCATACATGTCGTATGCGTCTTTGTGGGGCTTCAACGTTTCAAGAACGCGGTGATGGGCCGCTATGGCGTCTTCCGTTATCTCGCGAAGTGTGACGGAATGGTGTACGTCACGGCATTTGGCAAGTGAATGGAGGTGATTTATCGTTTCTGCTCCCATTTCCTCTTTGTAGAAGGACAAAACGTCACTGTCTGCTGATCAGCCTGTGCAGCGTACCGGATGATGATCACTGAAAGAACTAACTTCCCGTAATTTGTGAAAACCATGATATCGGGAATGGCTTGCAGGAAGTTACCCAGCGGCACATCTTTCGAGAAAATGAAGAGGGAGTATGCTTCTGCGGCTCCGCACATAATGCGTCCCCACGCGGGATAGCGCACAGCGCTTTTCTCGAGCTAAGAATATCCAGATGAATGCAGCGAACGATAAATTATAGAGGAGCTCACCTGGGTCCCCTTCAACGTGTGTTCGAACGACAGAGCCGTGATGAGGTTCAGCGTCGATGTCATGATCAAATTGGTCCAGACCGTGGTGAAGTGGTTAGGCGTGTCTCGAAGGGGTCGAGGATCCAGTGTCTCTGCGGCTGACCCATCATGAATCGCCCGTTGAATTCTTCTTGAACAGCGAGAATGTCGTTCTCGAACATGTCGTCGCAATAGATCAGAAATGCAGTATACAGCGAAATGTAGAGCTGCACGTTCCCATCCGGGTGATGGGCGTATCCGATGTATCCCATGGCCACTCCCGCGGGGATGAACTTGCGGAAAGAGTCGTCCTGTAGCGTGATGTATCCTCTGGAAGTAGACACGGCTTCACAGGCTGCTGTCAAGTCGGAGAATCGGTTCATATCCGTGTCCGGATATATCAGGATGCATCGACGGAGGAAATCCTGGACCAAATTAGCTATATCGGATTTCGAGATCTGCAGAAACCAAGATCAACAATTGAAAAGGGAGTACATTCGGAGGTCTAATCGAGACCTACCGTTTCGCCGGTGTAGTGATCGCTGCTGTAACGTGGATCAAGTCAGCAAATGCTATGATTGGGAAGTGACGTTGACAGACTGATGACCATCGTGATTCTGAGCGTCGGAGCTCATCTGTGTCGATTTCTGTGCGATGGGGCCGGCCAAGCCGCCTGTTAAGCGGTAGAACGATGGCGAAGTCATCCAGAAAGTTGACTTGCTCAGAGATGGGCGATGAGGGGATGTCGGTGAATGACGATGCTCTCTACTTCAGCTTGCAGTCGGTTTATATACCTTGAGACGTAGTTAGAGTCGAAGGAGTCGGAGGCTTATGCTCACCTAGGTGTACAAGATCTTGCCATTCAGACCGACGCGACCGCCCTGGGACGTGGCATAACGCGTCGACGCAAATGTCGTGATAGCTGTCTGGATAACATATTCAGTAGACAGACACAGTAATATGCCCGACACCTGTAGCGTTGTGGTTGCTCCATGTTCATTTTCGCAATCGCAATTAGTCGATACCGGTACTGGTACAGGCCCCGGAGTCCTTCATCCACGGAAACCCATGAGAAGATTGCATAGAATCTTGAACTCTGTGACGGACATGGGGAGCAGCGTGACATCGTTGCGATACCGGAAGGTTACGAGTTGGATCAGTTTTCAGCCTGCTTCGAAGACTCACATTCAATTGAAGGTCTATCCTGGTGCCTTCTGGGGCCTGGGGCCGGCTCTTGCTTCGACGAATTGAGGAGTCCCAAATCGGACAGACGATTTCAAGAGCTCTAAATAGGGATTGCCATTGACAGCGGCTTGTCTTACCTCATACTTCGCGAGGGGCAGCAGGAAAAGACATCTGCGAACCATTTGGCCGACGAAAGATACAACACGGGAAACTTTCAGGCAGTTGCGCCGCATGGAGTCGAAACATGGCGTCAACACTGGATATTGGAGACTCAGCATTCCAACTGCATGACGGCACTACTGAGAAAGACCTACCATATTCCCTAGCTGAATCCGCAAAGCATGACATGTCCTGTAATAGAACGATCAGATCCATTCTTGAAGTATGATAGTGCCTTCGGAATCGGCTACGTTTCACCACCCGCAGTGTGCACCATGAACATTGAAATAAATCTGCACTCGTAGTTCCCAGCTCGATCTCGAGGTTTGCTGACAGGCTTCTACATTGCCGAAATCATCGGGCGACAGTTCCTTCTCAAAGATCCGTTGTCAGAGATAACGATGGCAAGAGGATTGTGACCGGTGAAGGAGAAATGCCGAGCCCGAGTGAATGAGCTCAAATGCTCGCTCGGGTGGGCCGCGCACGGGAATGGTTCACGTCGCCAGGACTTGGACAACTTCCTACTGTTATGAAAGCCACCGGTGCAGCGTATAAGGAAAGGACGTCAAAGGCCAAAGGACGTACATATCTCATCGAAGGAAAAGAAGCCCCCCTAAGCATCATGCTACAGATTTTGCTACATGAACAGCAGGAAAGGATACAACATGCGTATGTTACACCGTGCTCTCTACCGCGCAGCCTCGACGGCTGCGCCGCACGCGACATCGCCGCGCCCATCGCCTGTGTGCGAATTGACAGGCCGCGCGTTTTCTCGATGACGGACTGGTATATCGGGAGGGGTGGCCGGTTGATCTCAATGACGTTCTGCAGGAAAGAGCGCGTGAGTCAGCTGGCCGCATCACACAGAATGCGGGGAAGCGCACCTTCTCCAGATCGATTTTGGCATCGGCGCCCATGCGCGATTCCCGGATGAGGTTGACAATCCACTTTTCGCCCTCGTCGCGTGAGAGATTCAGGCGCTCAGAAAGATCGCTGTGTGACAGCCACCATTTTCAGCGATACAGAAAGGCAGTGTTGGAAAAAACATACCCGATATCGATCCGTTGGTGGATGCGGCAGTATGCCTCGCTGATGAGGTACCGCGCGTTATCCAAGAACTCTTCCTTGAACTCGTTCAGGAAGAAGTCGTCGCCGACGACGCGCTCAGCGACCAGCAACTCGCGCTGCGCCGCCTCGAAGTCGAACTCGACGTACAGCTCCTTGAGGAAGCGCGTGATGGGGTCCGAGTACTGGTACTCCTCCATCTGCACGATCTTCACGAGCTCGCGGATCGCGTAGCGCACGCGCGAGCTGACGGGCGTCCCGCCCGGAGTCGTCTGCTGTGCCTTGCGCGACAGCACGGCGGCGGCGACGAGGTAGCGGAGGATCCAGGGACAGGCGGACTGGATGGTGTTGAGGTATGCGGGCGCGAGGAAGGTGTCGAGGAGCAGCGTGCGGCCGCTCTCGTGGTTGAAGTAGACGAAGAGTGACCAGTGGATCAGCCAGGTGCGTGAGTGGAGTGAGGCGAGGGACTCGGTGGGGGAGTTTAGGAGAGGGGCAGACGCGGCGCGGGCATCGATCGATTCGCGGAGGGTGTTGAGCTCCTCGAGGGCCACGTCCCATTTTCCGGTAAGGATGTCCGAGGCGAGCTTGCCCCAGTGGGCGGAGGTGTTGAGGTCGGTGTCTGTCGACAGGACGCGGAAATGGTAGAGGTAGTCGGCAGCGCCTGAGTAATTGCCATAAGTATATTGAAACTGGCCGAAGTTGTAGAGAGCGGTTATTTGCTCTAGAGTAAGCTGTGAAAAAGTCAGATGATGGGCAACGGATCAAGAAAGACGGTCACGCACGCCATAGTTGTCCTTCAGATACTGAAGATTTTGGTTCTTATCCTGTCGTAGCGCTTGCGCAACATCAGGATTTTCGATTACGTCCAGGACAGCCTGAGCCTCCTGCTGAAGATGTTCGTTCGTGGAGACGGCCTTCTCCCTCTTGTTCCCAAATTCTATAGCGCATCGACATTTATCGCGAGTCTTGCAGTATAGATAAGTAACACGACGTACCTTCTGGGACTTCTTCGTCCGGATGAAGCTGCTCGAACAGGTTGATGGCATAGTCCACCATGTTTGTCCCCTTCGCAAGCTCATATTGTGCGGCCTGGACCTCCTCGACCGGGAAAAGATTGGTCTCGACAAGATGGGCGAGTAATGGGAAGGCAAAATGCCTGTCGAGGTACGGTATTATCGTTTTTGTGAGGTCATATTCCGCCATTTTGAAAGCAGAATTAGACGGAAGACGGAGGACACGGGAGATTGGAAAGCAGCTCAGCAACAAAACGACTGCCACAAACTGGAAATTTCGTGCCACGTGCTCAAAACCAAATCGGGCAATGGCGCGGCATCGCAACAGCGCGTCGCCGCGACCACGCCTCCATCTTCCCCTCCGCCATCGTCGTACACGATGACCACAATCACTAGAAACCTGCCTTGGTTCGTGAAGGATCTCGGTGTGTACATCGTCGGCGAGGTGAGTCACAGGTATCTGCACTTGCGACTCTTCACGAACATCGTGTAGAAATGCTACGTGTCCCTGGTCGAAAACCTGAATATCGAGGATGTCGAGTGTCTCAAATACTCCCTCTCGAAGGGTCTCGGTATTGGCATTGTCGTCGGAGGATCCATCATGAAAGTACCCCAACTGCTACTAAGTGCGTGCCCAGACGCTCTTTCATCGAAGCATCTTCTCATTTCTGCACCCAGTTCTCAACGGTCGCTCCGCGAGTGGTCTCTCTTTACCAGCCTACGTCCTTGAAACACTGGCCTACGCAATTACAACCGCCTACTCGTGGCGTAATGGGTTCCCGTTCTCGACATACGGCGAGAACTTCTTCCTGACGATCCAGAACATCGTCATCACCCTCCTCATAATATACTACTCCCCCGCACAACGCGCCATGACGTCCGCACCCAATAAATCGGGCCAACTCCTCGGCATGACATTCTTCTTGCTCGCCGGCTCCTTCGCACTCTTCTTCACACCCCCGCCCGCCCTCGCGCTCCTCCAGCTCGGCACGCTTCCTCTTTCCCTCTTCTCCAAGCTCCCCCAGATCGCGCAGAACCAACGCGCCCGCAGCACAGGGCAGCTCTCCGTATTCGCCATCCTCGCGCAGATCGGTGGGTGCGCTGCACGCCTCTTCACCACCTCGCAGGAGGTCGGCGATATCGTGCTCTCCGCGGGCTTCGCGCTCGCGCTGCTGCTCAATCTCGTGCTCGGCCTGCAGCTCTGGGGTTACTGGGGCAAGGACGCCGAGGCTGGCCTGCAGTCGCACCACGTGCACGTGTCCGAGGAGAAGACTGCGGAGAAAGAGCAGTACAGGCCCGAGTCCCGCGTGGATATTGTGGTCCTGCCACAGTCACCTACGCCGTACGCGACGTCGGCGCAGCAGTCTGGGTCGTACGGAAGGAAGTGGGCAAGGAAGGTGGATTGATCGTCGTGGACTCTTTCTAGATTTGTTCTGCTGCCTGCGCCGTCGATGTCTTGTTTATGTGGGGTATTATAGCGATGTAATGGTTTGTGGATGCCCCCTTATCCATCCAATGCACAGTATTTTATTCATCTCGGCGACCGATTAGGTGGTTCCCTTGCATAGCTGCAAGTCCGGCTGATCTGTTCGGTGTTCTTTTTGCAGACCGGTGTTCTTCTCTGCATTCATTTCTATCGCAAGAATTGTGGCAGGCGCCAGCCAGCAGATCTCTACGACGTTCTATCCCAGAAGCTTTCAGTATGCAAGGTACGCCAGCTGCTGGAATGGAAGACTGACGAATGCACGGGCGCCCATACTTGTTAGCGTCAATTCGATCCCGATATGGGCGGGGAGATTGTGTCGTGGTAAGTCAGACGGCTGACCCACCGGTACTCATGCGAAGTAACGCGGCATTCAAAGATGTTTAGACGTCCTGGAATTGCGACGTGGCCCCGCTGCAGTAATGACGAGGAACTCCACTTAGCTTCATCACAATCATGGCGCACTCACCGCCTAGGGCGATTTGGGTGATTCCGACCAGCAGTCCATTTGGCTGTCGATGTAATTGGGATGTGCACACAAGTGATAAAAGAAGGCGTGATTACTCGAAGGTAGCGTCTCTACACGTCTCCCAATCTAGATGTTCTTCCTCGCCTTGATCTCGCCCTCTCTTTTCAGGACTCGACTATCCATCTAATCCATCTGAGCGGAGGCTCTGAAGTACTTCCCGCAGAGTCATTCCAATCCAGACCGTCTCACCCTCCCCCGCCCGAAACCCACGCACCGAGTCACCCCGTCAGCCCCGCCCGACATATATAAGAAGCACACCCGCTGTCTCTCAGCCAGCCGTACCTTGCCTCTTACTCCCACCATCTCCCCTCCGCCCCTTCTCCCCTCGCTGGAGCATCAAGGGTCGATGGCCGGGCCGCCTCCAACAACCAATTCCCCAGCACCCAGCTCGTGCCTGCTCGAGTCCAACACGTCTTCCACATTGCTCTGATGTGTCCCGAGCGATCGCTCTTCCCTCTGTCCTCTCGTTAAGTCCAAGTGCATCATTGTCCAATGTGCCAGATGCAGAATCCTCTATATTCGACGACGACACTGGGCTGGCGGCTCCCCGGCTGGCGCATCGTTCTGAAACACACCGGCGGGCTGCGGTCGACCTGACACGCCCCGCGGCAGATGCCCGCTCCCACTCGTCGTATTCGCGTAGCGCGACTGTC
>SFCI01000467.1:0-20814 GCA_004681135.1 Hericium alpestre | reverse complement strand
CGCCGTTTGGCTTCGGCGGGGGCGCTTTTGAGTCGACGTTGTGGATGTCTGGGCGCAGAGCCTCAAGCTCGCGGAGCATCTGGCGCTCGTACATGATGGACGAGCGGGTGTGCTCGATGAGCGCAGTCGTGATGTCGTCGGTCACGAGCCTATTATGCCGCTCGAGGGCGCGGTGTAAATTTTGGGAAATGCCCTCGGCACGGCGGGCCAGCACGTTTTCGTATTTGTTTGCCTGATTAACGAGACACACATTAGTATGTGAATCAGCCGCAACAACCACAAAAAACCTACCTCCTCCATCTCTTCCAACGCTTCATCGACTCTCTCGGGCCGGATGTTGGTGCTGGCCTTCAGCCGCTCGATATGTCTTCTCTTTGATATCGCAGCTTTAACGGCGGATTGGTATTCCTCGAGCACGGCAGTGCGCTGCTGCAACGTCTCCTTCGCCGAGCGCGCGTTCAGGCCCTGGTAGCCGAGCGTGTCGCTGAGGATGACGCACTCGCTGAGCGCCTGCGCCTGGTCGAGGTCCGCCAGACTATGCCACGTCCGCCCGAGCTTGCGCATCGCACCGCCGATCTGCGGGTGCGCCTCCGTCGTCGCAACGTTGACGAGCTTGTTGCCCATCTCTGCATGCGCGAGCGCGAGCGCTACAGAAGAATTTATTGTCAGTCAAAAGAACGAGCACTGCACGGATAACCGGACTCGCCTTTTCGCGCCTTGGATACCTTGTCGAGCGCTTGGCCGCATCGAAGAACTGGCCCTCGAGCTTCGTGAGTTCGAANCGCGCNCGCTGCAGCTCCTCGTCCTCGTCCGGAACGTGCCGCCGAATGAGCGCAAAGCCAGTGCCGGCCCTGCGCTTCGGGCGCGGCGTCGGCTGGTAGCCAAAATCGCTCTCGACGAACGAGCGCAGCTCCTCGTCGTAGAGCAGGATCGAATCCTCGCACACACGCGCGATCAGCGCTGGAGCATGATCTTGACGAGGCGGTCGTCCTCCTCGTCCGTCGGGGCGGACGTCTGCGCGAGCGGGAGAGGCGGGGACGCGAGCGTCTGCGGGTTGTTCGCGATGAGCGCGTCCGCGAGCTGCTGGAACTCGACGTAGGAGCGCGAGACGTTGCGGTAGGTCGTGCCGGTGAAGTTCGAGAGGTTCGTCTGGGCGAGTATGAGCTGCGGATCTTGGAGAGAGNAAAGGGGGGACGNACCTGGGCNTCGAGGCGGACGAGGATGTCCTTTCTGTTCCTGTCCAGGCCGGTGATCCTGACCTTCAGATACGGCTCCGGCTTCTCGTAGTGGGTGCCATTCGCACCGAAGTTGGTGCGCGGGGAGATGAGCCCAGGCTCGGGCTGGCCATATATCTGCGGCTCGCGTTCAAATGGGTTTACTTCTGCGGAGAGCCGATCTGCGACGACGCCCTGGGGCAGGGGCGAGGGTGCGCGGCGCAGATTGCCTGGGATGGGCGAGTTGGGCTGGTGCGGCGTGGTGGGCCAGGGAGGCGTCTCGTCGCCGTCACCAAAGCCGCCTGAGCCAAGGGGATCGTAGAGCATTTGTTTTGCGGAATGAGTATGGAGGTATGAAGGAAGTGACGAGGCAGACTGTCAAGGGAGGAGCATGCAAAGGGATAGGCGCCCGCCGACGCCGAGCGTCTTGTCGACGCGACAGCCGCAGCGTCATCACCTCCGCGTCAGCTTCCATTTGAACAATGTCGCAATTACAGAAAGTTAAAAATGGTACACAACATCAGACAATTAGAACAGGGCAGGTAGATAGAACTACATTAGTTTCACAACATCAGGCGACTCTAAATAACGAACATCCAGCGTAATAATGAGAATAACGATAGATCACGTCACAATGCCTCCGAGCGCAGAGGCAGCATATGGCCCATCCTCAGCACCTTCGTCCGCAGGTATTTTTCGAGGTCCTCGCCGTGCACTGCCTCTCCGCCGACCATCGTTGCGCCTGCCTTCCGCTCGTGCTCAGTCTCCACCTCACCATCGCCATCCACGCCGACCACCATCGGCTCGCCCTGCCGCCGTCTCCAGCTCCGCGGAACCATCGGCACACGCTCTACAATGCGCAAACCCTCCTTCTCGAGCGCATGCACCTTGTCCGGGTTGTTCGTGAGCAACCGCACGCCCTCGCCCTCGTCGTCCGCGCCACCAAGCCCGAGATCGCGCAGGATAGCGACGGCGACCTCGTACCCGCGCTCATCAGCTTTGTGCCCGAGCAAGAGATTCGCGGTAACGGTGTCGTGTCCGAGATCTTGCAGGTTGTATGCGCGGATCTTGGAGAGGAGACCGATGCCGCGGCCCTCCTGGCGGAGGTAGACGACGACACCGCGGCCGGGGATGCGGGCGGCCGGAGTCACGGGGATGGGCTGCGCCATAAGACGGATGGCCTCGTCGAGCTGCTCGCCGCGTCGATGATAGCCTTGTCGCCCGCGCTAGGAGGATGTGCGGCGGGCGCGGCCTCCTCCTTCGCTTTGGCGGTGGCGGCTTGCAGCTCTTCTTGGTGCTGTGCCTTGAGCCGCTCTTCCAGGTCACGAAGCTCCTCGGCGTGCTGCTTGACGAGGTCTGTAGCTGCCGTAAAGTCAGCGGACGTGCTTTGTATTTCACTGGACGCTTTTTCGACCGCGGCCTTGACGGCAGCGTCGTGCTCCTCGACGAGACGCTGACGAGCTTGCTGCTGCTCATGTAGCCTGGCTTGGAACTTGTCCTGGGAACGAACACCATCAGCAAGCAATTTTTGAACGAGGTACGAACGCTTACATTCGACATTTTGAGGTTCCGAGCGTCCTCTTTCAGCTTGGCCGATTCCTTCTTGGCAGACTGTATAATGTCATTAGCGAGCATGAGAGACAAGTCAGCATCGAAAACGCACCTGAGCCGTAGCCAGCGCCTCATCGCGCGACTTAAGGAGTTCGGCCTTCTCAGCCTCCCACTGACTCAAGTCCGGTCCAGCAGCAGCTCCGGCCGACTGCTTCAACGACTCCATTTCAGCCGACAGCTTGTCCCTCTCTTCTGAAAGTGAAGCCTGTTCCAGCGATTAGCATGATCATCGCGCAGCCGACCGTCATACTTACAATCTTGGCCTCCAATTCCGAAGTGTCGACGGGCCCAGCGACCTCCTTCGACTTTTCGCTCTGTAGCGCCTCCTCGAGCGCCGCCTTCTCCTGCTTCAGCTTCTCGACCTCTTCAGACGATACCTGTATGGTCGCAGCACCGGCAGACTTCTCAGCCTGCAGCGCATCGCGCTCGGCTGTGACCACGGCAAGCTGTGCCTCGACCTCCTCGACCTTCGCCTTCATCGACGCCATGTCCGTATTGAACGTCTCCATCCTCTGACGGAAGACGCGGATATTCTTGATACCGATCTCCTTGTTGCTCTGGAGTGACTTGTTGACCTCTTCGATTTTCTGATTCAGCTTCTGCACGTCTTGCTCCTTGCTTGACACGGCGCTCTCCATGGCAGCTTTCTCGGACTGCAAGCGTTCAATCGTCTCCTTCAGTGCCTGGACCTCCGAAGGATCAATACGATCGTACTGCATAACGTTATAAGCATTTTATCGTCAAATCAGCACTGGGGCAAGTCCTTACTTTGCTGAGCAGCTGCGTATTGCGCGCCTGCCACCTCGAGCTCTCCTCTTGCAAGCGCTCAACGTCCCGGTTCCGAGCCTCGAGTTCAGCCTTTGCGACGCGCGCCTCTTCGCGCAGCGGCTCCAATTCCACGGTAAGGGCCTTGACTTTGG
Source organism: Hericium alpestre (assembly GCA_004681135.1). Classification (NCBI taxonomy): domain Eukaryota; kingdom Fungi; phylum Basidiomycota; class Agaricomycetes; order Russulales; family Hericiaceae; genus Hericium; species Hericium alpestre. The sequence continues at coordinate 17,069 of SFCI01000467.1, read as the reverse complement.
TGTCGAGCTCGCGGGCGCGCTTGGCGTGCGCCTCAGAGTCGACGCGTAAAGTGGCGTTGCTTTCGCGCAGGATCGTGAGTTGATTGATCTTCTCGACCAGGTCGGCATGCTGGGCGTCTGTCGCTGCTGCGGCAACGGCGCGCTCTCGTTCCTGTCCAAAGCGAGATTAATGAGTAAATGCACGTCTTCTCGAACGCAAGACATACCTCCGAAAGAGCCGTCTTGGTCTGTTCCAAGTCCTGCGTGAGACGACCGATCTGCGTCCGGAGGCGGCCATTCTCGGTCTTGCTGAGATCAAGCTGCATCTGCAGAATCTCCTTCTCTCTCCGGAGGTAGCCAATAACGGCACGCAACTCAGATAGTTTGGTGTCGTCTGTCAATTCTGCCTCTCCAGTAGCACCGGTGGCATCAGCGGCTTGTCGGATGCGAGCAGCCTGCGAAGTGACCGACTCCAGGTGCTGGTGGAGCATGTTGTTCTGCTCGGTGAGTTCCTTGGATCTGAATCGCCGCATCAGCGTATGCACCGGTGAAGCGTGTATGAGCTCTATTTACCTCGCAGTCAAGTCGGCCATCTCCTTCTCGAGCGCTTGCCGTTGCTGGGTCCAGCTGACCTCAGAAGACGCAAGTTGGGCTTTGGCGGTTTCGGCGGCGATCAAATTGTTACGAGTTGAGGATTGCACTTCCGCCAGTTTCTGACGCAGCTCGTCGATGGTCTTGATGGACTCCGCATGGGCTAACACCGTCTGATTGTACTTCTCTTCCAGAGCCTTCAAAAGAGATATGGTCATCATATGCAGACCCATCCGAGAGCAAGAATGCATACTTTAACCCGTTCCTCCTGTTCCCGAACGGCAGATTCGCGGGATGTGCTCTCCTCGGCGAAGCTCTTCTCGGAAGTCGTGAGATCGATGATAGTCGCCTCAAGATCCTTTCTATCGTTCGTCCAAGCTTCTCGCTCTTCCTCAAGCTTACGAGTCATCTCCGCCAGAGCCTCTCGAGACTGGTTCAATTCGGCTTCAGCAGATTGCAAGCGCGCCTGGACGCCAGCGAGATTTGACTGCGCCGATAAGTTAGACAAGTTAGCTCAACGGAATGATAAAAAAAAAGCCAACCTCGCGGTTCGCGATCTCCGCATGCATGGAGGCCTTGTACTCGTCGTAGCTGGCATTCAGAGTCGAGAGCGCCTCTTCGTTAGCTTGGCTGATCTCTTGGAATTGCTGTGCATGATTGCGCGCATTTGCAAGGTCAACCTCCGCGACCTTCAGAGCCCCGCTGGAAGCGTAGAACGTCAATATTGCGCGACTTCATACATTATGAAGTGGCTCACCGAAGATCGGCGATCTCTGATTCAAGCTGCTGTTCACGGCTCATGCCATCAGTTGCCGCAGGCTGGGTGACGCCATGTAACGATGAGGGCCGGCGTTCGTAGACCGAGAGTTTCTCCTCCTTGGCTTGGACTTGCTTAGACAGGTCCTCGCAGCGGGCCTCGAGATGCTTCTGACTCGTCTCAGCCTTGATGAGAGACTCACGAGTCGATGCGAGCTCTTGAGTCTGTATTGATGTGAGCGATCGACTATAGACGACTGAAACAAATACACCCACCTGCTTCTCGAGGCGAGACTGGAAATCTCTCATCTCAACATCCTTTTGCATGGTAACATGGCGAAGGGATTCTCGCTCCTGCGACAATTGTGTGCGGAGATCTTGGCTGTTTTCAATCATCAGCATAGCTCTAAGATCTCACTGCGCAACCATACTTCTGATTGTCGAGCATCTGGATCTGGCTCTCCAGTCGTCTACGGTCGTTTTCATTAGAGCGTTCAAGATCGCTGTGCATCTTCTGGACATTCTTCATGAGGTCTGCTAAGTGAGCGCGCTCGACGGAGAGCGCTTTGTTCTCCTCAGTGATGCGGTTAACAGCGTTCTATGCGCAGACATTCAGATGAATACGAAATGATATCAACGCAATCAACTCACGTCCGAGATCTTTTTCTCCGCACGGAGATTGGCGCATTCGGTGCGCAACTGCTCGATATGACCGTTTGCGGACAAGTATTCCTCCGTGACCCGGTTGCATTCGATGTCAATACGTGTGTACCTGTCGTACAATTGCTGATGCCGTTTCGTGAGGTCATCCAATTCTCGGCTTTGGATGTTGTACTGATCCTGAGCCATTAATTGGCGTTCTGTAAGCTATGCGTCAGCTTCAAATATCAAGAACGAGACGAATGAGACGGACCCGTCATGAAGTCAAGCTTGGCGTTGGCTTTCGCGAGCGCCGCCCCGAGTTGACCTATCTCCCTCTGAGCAGAAATAAGGTCTTCGCGCAGCCTGCTGCTGTCGACACCAGTTTCAAGCTTGTACATCTCGAACTGACTGTTGACCTCTGCCAGCTCCTTCGCGATCTCCGATTCAGACGCAGCGGCAGCAGCGCCGTTCGTACGAGGGGCAGGGGGCTCGCGGCCCTCCTCTCGGCCCCGCATCTCCTTGACCATGTCCCGTTCCTTCACGTATGCTTGTATCCTGACTTCGCTCGCCCGCTTCGTATTCTCCAACTGTTCCTGGAGATCTCGGATCGTGTCGTACGCCTCCCTGACAGCCTCATTCTGCTCCTTCTGCAGCTCCTCGCGATACTCCTGCTCCTCACGCTCCATCTTCTCGCCCATCTCCCGCACGATCTTCAGCAGCTTCTGGTTCTGCTCCTGAAGGGCCGGAATGGAGCGGAATAGCACAAGATTGTTCGAGATGAACTCCTCGGCGTTCTCGGCCGGTTGCGTGGATAAGTCCTGCTCGAGCTCTTCGTCCGATGGAATGCTGGGATCCTGTCGACGGCCGAGCTCCTTTAGAAGAACTTGAATCTGTCGTCCGAGGTCGTTCAGTTGCTGCTGCAGGAGGTCATTCTCGCGAGTGGTCTTCGTGAGCTTCTGGGATGCCTCGCGCGCCTCGAATGAGCGTGTATCGCGCTCGCCGATCGCGTCTGCGAGCTGTGCTGAGAGCTCCTCAGCTTCAGTTTGAAGACGCTCGTATTCAGCGCGTTGTTGAGCAAGGATCGGGGCCTACGTGATCCTTCATATGAGCACGCTTAGTGGCAAATACGGAATCACTCACCCGTTCTTCAATCTGAGCTAAAACAGCCTGAAGCGTCCGGTCCATATGATCGGCCTCGGCGGTCTTCTGCTTGTAGGCCTCCTTGAGCTGGATGAGCTCCGAGTAGACCTCCGTGAACGTCTTGCCGCCTCTCTGCACCTTGCTCGCCATCGCTACCGCAGGGCTGAGCGCCATCATACCCTCCGCGACCTGGTCATGATCTCCGCCGCGTACCGGGGTCTGTGGCATACCCCGGCCGGGAGAAGGAACGGCATACTCACCCCGGTTGATGCTCTCTAAGACTCGCTCCATCTCGTCGACGCGTCGCTCCGCCTCATCTCGCCCTGCTANGCTCTCTCTCCGCCTCCTGCCTGAGCTCCTCCTCGCGCCGCTCAGCCTTCTCGCCAATCCCCGCCCACTCTTTCTCAATCCCGTCGACGATATCCTTCGCCTGTGCCTCACGCTCCTCCATCATGCTCACCAGTCTGCGCAGCCCCGCAGCCTCGGTAACGTACGTCGCCTCCTGTTCCGCAAGCCGACCGGTGAGGTCCTGCACGCGCGCGAGGGCCTGCGCGAGCTGCTGCGCCTGGCGATTCGCGCGAGGAAGATGCGGGCGGAAGCGAGGCTGGCGGCACGGGGGAGGCGGTCGCGGAAGACGATGAGGAGGACACCGACAGCCGCACGGTGCGCGGGCTTGTGCTTGACGACCCTGTGGAGGAGCACAAGGAGCTCGCAGATGGCGATGCCGTTCCGCCAGTCCGAGTGCATCATGAGGAGAAGCGGTTGGATGCTGCAGAGGCCTCGGGAAACCAGGCTGTCCCTCCTCAAGTCGCGACCTGACGCGCTGCTTGGTTGCATCCATACGAGGTTGTTCCGTGGAGACCGCTAGTACCCTGCCTATCTACCTATCTACTCCCATGTTGTATTGTTCAAACGCTATTATTCCCTTCGCTGGAGCATCCGGACATTAGACGCTTTCGGCCGAGTGCGCGGAAGCTTTGTCCCGCTGCAAGCGTCTAAAAGAACGGAGGCGTCCTGCAAAGGACGTGGCGACCAGGAACGCGGCAGCTGCCTGGATCAAGAGGGTCCTGCTTTAAGTCGGTGGCGCACGAAGGATCACGCCTGTCCATTTAAAATCTGATTGGAACAAACACCGATCTCGCTTATGTCTGAAGTGGCCGCCGTGCTATCGACCCAGGAAGAAAGTTGGTAGGCTGAATGGTGGACGTCGGCAATCCCGAGTTAATTACCTATAGTACGACACGTTTTGCATAGGAACACTCAACGTGCAGATCACTTGCAGAACTTTGCGTACGACGACATTGTGTACGACGAAATTGCGTACGACGCTGCGTTGACCTTGCGTTGACCGCTGCAATGTTGATCTATACTGGTAATATCGGCCCGTCGGTAAGCGATCGTTTAGTGGGTATGCTCGAGGCATACCTGCGCGGCAGTCCACGACGACTTGGCCATGGGCTGCCATGGGCCGAGAACGCTTCCGCTTCCGAATCTAAAACCTAGATGCGAAAAATGCACGAATTCGAAGATGCGAAGCCTCGCCTCACGTGCGAATGTTAATCAAACACGTGAAGGGATTTGATTTGTATTTTGTCGGATTTCTGCGCGAGCACTGCAGGGCGAGGGCGGATATATACCTGTGTGTACAGTGGGACGGGGGCGGGAGGTCCTGGAACCAGGATGTATGTTATACGAGATGCGTGCAGATTCAAAAGGAGTTAGCCCCGCATGCACATGGTGCAGTGCGTCTGGCCCGCGATCGGTAAATGACGATCTGGTCTGGCGAGCCACGCGTATGGCTGCACTGCAAGGAACCTGGCGGGATATCCAGCGAGCTGGTCGCGGATGAAGCCGAGCGAATCAACGATGCCTGTTCGCCAAACCGTCTTGGATTATCAAGCGAGCACGTCGATGTAAATCTCGGTGTCTTGCGCGACGGCGCCGTCCTACTAAATGGATTCTTCTTGTCGCAGAGGCTCGTCCGGCTTGTGGAGGAGGACGGAGACCTGAAGCGCTGAGCTGACCAAATACGTCATTGATAATGAAGAATGATCATAACGGTCGACATGGTGATGCCGTTTGAAGATGGCAGGAATTCTGACGGATAGATGACGGTATATTTTTGCGAGGTGCAGCCATCGGAGCGGCTATGCAAGTACGCAAACAATGAGGACGGGCGTGATATGACATTTACACAAGAAAAACACATTGCAGAGAACACATGGCAGATGCAGTAATCGGCATGGGGCGCGGACGCTGGTGCGCCGCGCACTCTGCTCTGCTCGGGCAGCTCGCGCGAAGTCGCGCGAAAATGGAGGCGGCGAGAAGAACAGAATGCGAGGCCGTAAAAGACAGGTTAGCTAAGGTGAAGAGCTGAAGGAGTAGTGCAAGGGGCAGACGAAGAAGAAAACAGGAATAATTTACATAATGCCGTGAAATAAGCGGAGAGTGAAAAACGAGGGTAACCTCCGTGCCGTTTTAGAGTTCATCTGCCCACGCTACAAGCGAGGCCCCATATATTGCCCCGTCCTCCTCCCCGTCACCATCCTGTCCTCCCAGTTGTGTTGGAGTTTCCTCAAAATTGGTACGTGTTTCCTGCGCGCTCTGCATGGCTTCCGGTGCTGAACGCATCACAGCCGCATTGTAACAACAGCTCTTTCTAGACGGGCTTAAAATCGGCTTGCAGGTCCGTCATTTGATCGCCCGCGTCTGCGCTCATTCACATTGGGTCTCTTTGCAGAATTACCCTTTGTGCAACTAGCCCTACTCGCTTTATTCTCGTTCATCATTTGTTCCGCTTCTCTTTCTCAACATCGCATCACAAAAAACCTCTTTAATACTCTGTTCTAACCACTATGGCCGCCAGTATGGATCCTTCTACTTCACCTACTGATAACCGTTCCCCTTCGGACGGCAGAAAGCAGAGCCCGCCTGCTTTCTTGGATCTTGCTGACTCTGTGCGTTTGTCTTGTCTCTTTTTTACTACCATCTGACACCTCCTCCAGGCTGCGAGGCTCGGAACTAATATGTCGGATATATCTGCTGTGAGTAGCATCGTCTGTACATTGGGACTTCTATTCACGGTTGGTAGCGCGTGGAGCTTAAGCGCATGGAGCATGAACGTCAGCGTGCCCTCCATCGCAAAATATTCGAGGACCAGATGCGCGCTCTGGAGCAGCAGCAACAGCAAGAACTTCTCAGTCTCCCTGTGGACGCCGTCGGTGGTTCCCTTCAGCATCTGGCAGTATCGGCGCCCACGACGCCACCGCGCCAGAATGCCGTTCTTAACCCAGAGGTGTCTCCCAACTTGCGATCCTCTTTTGCCCACAACGGCGTAGACGTCGATATCCTTTCAAGGGCTGTCGGCTCTGCCGTGTCCGATAAGAGGAAGTCTGTGACTTACGCGCCCGTCACTCACTCTCCCGACGTCCAGTCCAGCGCGACGTTAGGCAACGGGCTGAACCACCAGGGGTTCGCTCGCGCCGGTGCGAAGAGCATGCCCGCTAGCAGGCGTACGTCTGCGAGTGAGCACGATGAGGAGCTCGCAAACCATCTACATGACTTGTCTCTCGTCGGTGAGAGGCACTCACCTCTATCGAGGCACGATTCTCCTTTCATTCCGAGGGGAAATGGCATGCATGAGGACGCCGGCCATCACTATGGCAATGCCTATAATGCTGGGATGATGTTGGACGAGCAGTTAGATGAGGAGATGCACAGTGCGTATACTTGTTTCATGACGTACGATCGCTAATATAAATCTGCGTCTCAGATGCCATGCGCAATCTTCCTACTTCTGACGATGATAAATACCAAGGATCCCAGTTCAACAAAGTTTGTGGCGTCTCGCTATTTGTGAGATTTATTCTGAAGTGATTGCAACAGCTGTCCTCCTCGTCTGCCGCGCTGGACCTCGCGCCACTGTCCCAGACTCCCCCTCGCAACACCTTCGGAGCGCGCACCGTCGATGCTAAGGCGTCTGAGTGGCCACAGTTCACGGGATCGCCTCGTCCAGAAGCGCTGGCAGCTCGCACCGATCGACGCACCGTCACGAATCCCGGTCTGTCTATCGCACCGGGCCATCCCGACATGAGCAATGGAAAGCTGCCAGGCACCGTATCGGCTTCTGCGACACCGCAGATTCCTCAGCACCCTCAGGGTATGTCACCTCTTGGTCAGGCGCCGGGCTCGCGTCGCGGTTCGCCTCCCAGTTTGTCGGACGGCCTGTCGATCACAACTCGCTCAGTGCCAGCAACGCCTCTTGCAGGCATCGGTAGCTCCGCCGCTGGCCATTTGATGAAGGCCCCTGGCACTCCCATATCTCCTGACGTTGCCGGTCGTTTGACTTCGCAGGGCAGTCACTTTGGTGATAGCCCATTGAACACTGAACTGCAATCGTCGTTGTCGAGGGCCACGCCTAATCAGTATGACGGCAATATGAGTTACAACTCCATGCAGTCGTCCCTCGACGATTCCCTTCAAGTACGTTGTACACTGCCTTTTCCATCTGAGATGTCTCACTAACACTGTAGCACCAGTATGGCGTCGAGTCCGTCTATGGCATGGGTAGCAGCCTGAACGGTGGCTCAGACAATGGTCGCTACGACTCGTACGGATTCGACTCCAACCGCTCAGCCAACGGGCAAGGCCTCGGTAACGGCACTGGCTCCACTGCGCTGTACCACCACAATGGTTCCCGCTATGGGCTTGCTCTTGGTGGTCGTACCGCTCCAGATGGCAAGATGAACGGCCTCCATGGTCCTAAACACAAGCGAGGGGACATCGATCGCGAGTGTAAGCGACTGGTCTCCATCGCGTACGCACGGATGCTGAGTATCTCGTGCATATAGTCAACCGCTTTGCCGGTACGCGTCTGGAGGACCTGGTTGGCGAAATCCCGAGTTTGTGCAAGGACCAGCACGGATGCNGGTACCTGCAGAAGAAGCTGGAAGAAGGTGTCCCTGAGCACCGCGACATGATCTTCCGCGAGACGTTTGGTCATTTCGCGGACTTGATGACGGGTCTGTACCCTCCTCTACAGTGCATAACTACGGTCAACTGACAGGTGGAGTAGACCCTTTCGGCAACTACCTCTGCCAGAAGCTGTTGGAGTACTCGACCGATGAGCAGCGCAACGTGATCTGCGAGTCCGTTGCGCAGGACTTGGTGAACATTTCGCTGAACATGCATGGCACTCGCGCTGTTCAGAAGATGATAGACTTCCTATCTACCCGCAGACAGGCACGTCAGATTCATGGTTTTTTTCGCCTTTGGCACTCACTGGGTGGCCACAGACTGATCATAGATACCATGGCCAGATTCATTCTATCATCGTCGCGCTCAGCCTTCATGTTGTAGTCCTCATCAAGGACCTTAACGGCAACCATGTCATCCAGAAGTGCTTGAACAAGCTGGCGCCTGAAGATAATCAGGTATGCTGGGCTGTGATCTTTTGATGCGACTTCCTGTTCATTGACATTTTCCCAAAGTTCATCTACAATGCCGTTGCTGCGAACTGTGTTGAAGTCGCCACGCACCGTCACGGCTGCTGCGTCTTGCAGCGCTGCATCGACCATGCGTCGGACCATCAACGCATTCAGCTCGTCAACGAGATCACGTACAATGCGCTGACGCTGGTTCAAGACCCATATGGCAACTACGTGCGTTGCATGACCGCACGTTTTCGAGCACGTCTTCTGATCCGTGTTTCCAGGTCGTTCAATACATTCTTGACTTGAACGACAATCGCTTTAGCGATGCTGTTATCCGTCAGTTCACCGGCAATGTCTGCGCCCTGTCTGTTCAGAAGTTCAGCTCCAACGTTATCGAGAAGGTTGGTTGGCTCTGCGGCCGTGTCAAAAGTACTTTATTGACCGCTGATCGCTCCACCTAGTGCATCCGGGTTGCGGAACACACTACCCGAAAGATACTGATCGAGGAACTTCTGAACCGTACGAGGCTGGAGAAGCTGCTTCGTGATTCCTATGGAAACTACTGTGTCCAGGTTTGCTCTCTTCATCTTTGCACACGTGCCGTCATGCTGATCATCTGTTTCAGACCGCTTTGGATTACGCTGAGCCTACTCAGCGCGCTCTCCTCGTGGAAGGCATTCGTCCGGTTCTCCCCTTGATCCGGAACACCCCATACGGCAAGCGCATCCAGAATAAGTTGCAGCGCGAGCAGATGGACCATTACGGCGGGGGCGGCGGTTACCATCACCAGCAGGCCCTTGTGAACATGGCGCTCGGCAATCAGGGCATGGGTCTCGGACACCCCAACGCGGCCGCCACATCCAGGCTAATCCCTTGGCGGACGTCTACAACGGCCAGAATAGTCTCTACCCCCTTCAGGGCCAGAACGGTGGGGGTCTTGGGCAGTCTAGTCTTCACGCCCCCCTCCACAGTATGCAGCCGCATTCGATCGACGGGTACGTCCTCCAGGGCAACTCCAGTCACAACCAGAGCATCCCTTCGCACGCTGGCGGCTTCGCAAATGCCTCTGGCTTCGCTGGTGTCAACTCCTTCCCGAACATGGGCATGGCCGGGACTATGAGCGACCCTTACCAGCGTGCCTCGTTCGGTTACGGAATGTAAACCCCCGCCTCTGGTCGCCTTTCAACGGTATCTTCATCATCAAACATCACTAAACCCATTTGCAGTATCTTCATACTCATTCCGCTCTTTTTTTTATGCCGCTCCTTTCAAGATACCACGTAACTTAGTCTCGCCTCGACCTCGACGCAATATCTCCCATGTTCATTATGCTATCCCGCGGCACCTGCGATCGGGAACCACTCGTCCTCTCGTATGGCAATACCTCATGGCGCATTTGTATTCAAACCCCGCATTTTTTATCGTTGCTTAGTGCTTTCTGTTGAACTTCTGTGTGAACATTTTTCTTGGTTGCCACATTGTACAGCGTACTTTCAATCCACCACCTCCACCTCCAGTAGCTCATCTGTTTAATAACTAGCTCGTCGCACCACTATTTGTTTGTCATTCTGTAGTTATCCCCATCAATCTGAAACCGTTGCTTAGAGTGTTTGATTTCGTGTGATTTCATGCTGGAGCCATGACACCTCTAATGGAAACTTCAGTACGGATGGACACAATACGGCTGTCTTGCGTCTGAAGTCGATGGCCTTCACCAAGGCAGGCGTCAGGCCTCCGTGAGCGAGTCTGAGCAACCATTTGGACTTCATCGTGGTGACACCATGGAGCTTATGTACCTCACTGCGTTTGATGACCCTTGAGGATATTTGCAAACACGAGTGCATAATTTAGGCCCTTGACATATCCTCGGTCTTACTGCTCGCGAGGCACAGCACAAATGGCGTGGTTTGACCTGCGAAATGCTCGTACAGAACAAAATCGGTCACACTCTCAAGCGATGGGGTCGCGGAAGGTCGCAAGTCAGCATGGTTTCATGGTGGGTGCGATATCATATCATAGTAGTCGCATACAGCTCAAAGCCCAGATGACGCGTGCGGGTGATGAAGATGGTGGAAAAGGTGGATAGCAGAGGCAAAACGAGTCAACTACGAGCGCTCGAGGTGTTTACCGGTTCTGTACGTTCCAATCGCCCGTCAGCAGGAGTCTGCGAATAGGAAAGAAGGTGCGCACCTTGACGAAACCGATCGCAGCAGACTTTTCGCGGAAGCACTGACGGCACAGGTCGAGACCATACTTGCGTACGAGACCGGCCTGGTGGGCGCAAAGGCGGCTGAACGCAAACGAGCAGAAGGTCAGTACTCCCCCACAGAACCAAGGTCCAGGGGTTGCAAGCAGAGACTCACCACTGACGGCTGCCCTTGCCGAACTTGCGTGGGCGGGAGAACCAAACGGCGTCGTGGGTCATTTTGAGGGATTACTGTGACGACCGACTCTTGAGCTGGGCAGTAACAACGACGGCGATATACGTACCTTGCGCCCGTGAACGGTGGATATTGTCGGTCGTTGACGATGTTTCCTTGCTGCGGTATACCGCCTGGGAGGCGCAGGAGGAGATTATGTAAACTATACAGCACAACATTTAGAGTTTGCCTCACGGCAGTCCCCGAGCCGAGCGCTGCACGCCCTCGCGTCAATACCCCTCGCGTCACAGCAATACCCCTCGCTTCAATATTCCTCGCGTCAACACTCTTGTATCGCCCGCCTAGCTCAATTGGTTAGAGCGTCAGACTCTTAAGGCGGGTCAATCACCTAACCATTCCAATCTGAAGGCTGCGGGTTCGACTCCCTCGGTGGGCTAGTATCATTTTGTCTGTGTTTTTTCCTAGTTTTTCTGTGCTTTTTTGCGTGGGCTTCATACGGGTTTACATTTGACAAGTGCGAATTCAAGACCTGGTCCTGGTGTTGGTTTGTTTTCATTTTCTTCTAGTAAATTGGTTTGGCCATAAGAATCGACTTCACGTCCAAGCCGCCGACATTGTGACAGAACCGTTTGCCAGTTGCCTGCACTGATTCATGCTTGTCTGCATATTAAAAATGGCGTTCTATGGCCAGCTGTCTTCGATGGACCTACCGAACCAGCGGACGATGTAAGAAGCCTTCTAAGGCTCCGAAGCCGTTGGCGGCGATGCATGTCCTGGCGTTGTTCATGGAATTATAGGTGCTAACGACATTCTTGTCTGCTCAATATCTAAGATGGCGACAGTGCAGTATAATTGACCCCAGTGCAGTACAGTTGACCCCATAGCATCCCCACCAAGGGGGCTCATGATGATCATGATTGGATGGCAATCGAAGATCGCACATATTAGTTTTACTGATAGAGTACTGATCCTCCACCGTCAGGCCCAGAGAGCGTCCAGTGGATGGTATTAAGACAGAGTTGAGGATATTAATTACGTCCGGAGGCGGGCGATCCTACTGTATTAGTAGTTGAACATGCGTCCGGATGCACAATGCAGAAAGCAGGAATTATACAAGCCACGGGCACCACGTTAATGAGATCATCAGCCACGTACTCGCCACCCACTACACCCGACCACCCTTCTTTTTCTTGTTCACAACCTTGAACCCACCCCATTCCGACTGCTGTGACGGCTTCGGTTGTGCCTTGAGCACGTCAGCGATAGATGGCTGCTTGCCGGCACCTTTGCGAGACGCTGCGTCCGCCTTCCGCTTGGAGACGAACTCTTCCGCAAAGCGACGGCCATCCAATGTCGTGCTATTTGCGTAGATGAGCTCCGAGATGATCTCCTTGGTCGTGGAATCGACATCAAGAGGGAACGTCAAAAGCATTGACATGATTTCCTCGACTGTTAATCATTCAAAGAAAAATCAGTGCACGGCTCATGCAACGTAGTTCAGAGACGTACAGTTAACGGAGCTGTTGAGGCCCTTCAAAGAGTCGGTCAACCATTTCATGAAGTCGGTTGAAGGTGCGATGGGAGTCTCCTCGACCTTGGCTGCTACGGGAGCGGCCTTGACTGCCGCTGGGACGACAGGCCGTGCTGCGGGAGTAGCACTCGTAGCCCGAACGGGGGCAACAGCCGCCGAGGACGCAGAAGGCGTCACGGCAGGCCGTACAGCTGTAGTTGCGGCAGGTATCGACGACTTGCCATTGGACCCCACAGTAGTCCAAGCAATTCCTGCAGACTGTGAAGGTTGCGGAGACTATCGATTATAACGTTAGATCATAGAGAAATAGAAAGCGGGCCTGCTCCCACCTTGGTCGTAGTCTCTGCGTAAGCACGACGAGCAGCGGCTGCCGCAACGGTGTCCTTTGCGGCCAGCTTCTTACGCCTCTCTTCCTCTTCTTGAATCTCCTTCATAGTCTTCTTCGTAGCTTGCGGCTTAGTGCCGTTTGTCCACACGGGCGCGGGGCTATTAGCGGCAACGGAAGTAGCAGGTGTCGAGGTCATGGTGTCTTTGACCGTTGGAATACTACGCGATGAACCAACCTTCGATGTTGGAAGGCCCCAGGACGCAGTGAAGGACTGAGCCTCTTCTGCTGGGGTAGGAGCCGCACCCTGAGCAGCTCGAGCAGCGCGCTCCCGCTCTCGTTCAGCAGCCTTGCGAGCCTCTTGCTTCTTGGTCTCTGCCTCTTGGATCTCACGCAAGCTTGGAGTGGCGTTAGGTACCTTTTTCTCCTCTTCCACCGTCACTGTCGACCAAACTGGCTTAGCTGGGACTGCGGATGATGCGGTAGATGGGCTCTTCGCCTCCTGCGGTGGAGAAGGGGCTGTTGTGGGAGTGGGTGCGAGGCGAGTTGTCGAAGGCCGACGAGCTTTGCTCGGGGCTGGAGGTGTCGCATCAGGTGTTGGAAGAACAGGTGCCGCCTCCAGTGGCGCTTGTTCAACGACGGGCTCGGTCGGTTCGTCGTGATGCTTGTGCAAAGCCTCTTCTTGCTCCTGCTGCTGGTTGTGTTGACCAAGATTGTCAACCGTAAGACTGGTGGGCCCGTGTGCGGGTCCCCAACCATCATCGGCGATGCTTTGGGAGGCAGCGTGCCAAGGTGACTGTTCGTCAACTACAGAGGCAGGTATAGAGCCCTGAGTCGTCCGGGCCCATGAGGAGGACTGTGGGGGCGCCGTCCTTGCAGAAGTCGTGTTGCTGACTGTTGGAAAAACATTCTGGTCAAACGGTCCAGGTCCAGCTGCAGGCCGTCTTGGAACGTTGTCACCATTGACACCCCAACGGGACTGCGTAGCCGATCTTGGCTGCTGGGCTGTGGGCTGCTTCGCGTGCATGGTGGGCTGTCCAAATGAGGGGCCTAACGATGTCACGATGGGAGGAACTTGGGCTGGGGCTTGTGGAGAGGCATACTGCATTGACGGCGACTGCGAGTAAGCTTGACTGAGGGCTGGTGTAGCGTAAGGTGATGGGTTCTGCAGGCCGTTCGTATATTCTCCAAGCACCGCGCCCCCAGGATGATCGCGCTTCTCTTCGTGTAGGAAAGGATCGCGAGTACCCAGACGAGAAAGATCCCGCTGATTAACTGCGCCAAGGCTACCACCAAAGGGACCACCATAACCATCGTTCTGCGGACGGCCGTTAGCAAAACCTCTTGAAAGAGCCGTTTGGGACGCAAATGCAGGATCCACCCCAGGGATAGTACTCGGAGTGAAAGGACCTGTCGAATCAATTACGTCCGTTCGTCCGGCCGTCCCAGCAGGCCAAAGGTTATGACTGGGAAGAGTCTGGGAACCGAGACCGAAACCATCGATGGAAGGGGTCCCAACGGCAGGAGCATTGCTAAATCCAGATCGCATGGGGAATGCGTCGTAGGGCGAGTCATTGAAGCCTGCTCTCCTTGGGGCCGAAAAGGTAGGGGGTTCTGCCATGAAACCATTCCTCGAGCCACCCGGGGAACCACTGACAGGGAAGACATGCCCACCAACGCGACCAGCTAATGCAGCGGGGTCGGGAGACTCGCCGAATCTTCCAACACCAAACGACGAGGACGGAGAGTTGGACGCAGTGGAACCGGAAGCAAAGTACGGGTCGAGAGCCGCAGTATGTATGGATCGCAAGGGAACTGGTTGATATGGCGCAGTGAAGCCACTAGCTGCGGCAGCACTATCCAGTGACGCCTCAGTTGGACGAGAAAGGCCTGGGGGTGCTTGATCCCGGACGATAGGACTCAAGAACAGCTTTTCTCCAGTGGCTCGACGGGCAAGCTCGCCCACGGATGTCCAGTCATGATCCAGGTGAGTCCGCTTCATCAGCAGATCAGAGCTGAAATAGCCGCCGTCATACCACTTCTGCATGGTATCAGCACGGAAAGGCCCTTGTAAAATCCAGGTTAATGGATATATCAAACACGGGGCCGCGGATAGACGCACCTTGTATCTGACCTTGCGGGTCCAAGTAAGACCATTCGATATTAGCCAAGTCAGCAATGCCCGGTGGTGGGTGGGTAACGTCCGGAACTTGACCTGACCGCCCTCCCCCAGTCATCCCAGGATTTTGACCTGAAGCAAGAGTGCCAACAACAGGCACGTCGTTGCCGCCCGGATGAGTCCCGTCCTTCAGCGAAAGATTATCCATGGCAGCCGCCACACCTGAGGCCCTTAACGCGTTTCTGACGCTAGGGTTCTGACCACGGCCGTCATCAGTGCTGTGCTCCTCCTCTTCCTCCCTGATTTCGTGGCCCTTATCATAAGGCTCAGGCTCGCCGTCACCACGCGAATAAGTTCCCGTCTTTGATCCACTCTCAGACTTCTTCCTCCTAGACGTCCAAGATTCTCCTACATTGAGGACTCCGTCGAAACCTGGGGTCAACGGTCCACGCGAGCGGGGAGATGACAAGCCACCATCGCGCGACGAATTGATGGCGTTTTGTGTGGTTGAGAGCGATAGTTTGCGAGGTATAGTCAACGGTGGTTGGTCTGGTAGGACCATGTGAGCCCGCGGAAAGAAACATAGACGGAGCGGACAATACCTGATCCCTCTCTCCGCCTTCCTATGAGGTTTCCGAACCTCTCCCTCATCGGACTTCCCGTCCCAGACTGGTCCCGCATAAGCTTGTTTCGTTCCGCAGATTGCGCGGCAAGAGGCGAAGACAAGTAGTCGCTGGACTGGCGCCGTCGGACCTCCGAGTTAAGGGGGCCAGCGAAAAGCTACAAGATGGAGGTCGGCCAAATTTTCCACATACATAAACGCGACTCAGCCGCACCTTCTTCTCTGCCTCGTCCCATTCTTTCATAGCAATGGGATCATTGCCGACTTCGCGCACCACCCCTTCCCATCTTTCAACTTCCAGTCCGAGTCCGCTCTGTCCCCCACGTTCTTTGTAAATCCTGAGAAGGTCCTCCTTGGAATACCTGAAGGGGTTGACGATGTCGGGCTTCTCCTGAGGCGTATTCGAGTTCGGCGTGACGAGAGAGGAGTAAGAGGACATCCCAGGAGACGCTTGACTAATTGTAGGAGGCGGAGATGGGGGGTTCTGTGGGCGCGAGGAATGCTTGGGGCGCATCCACTCGGGACCGAAGTGCATTGTGGTGGCAGTCATTGTGCTAGGTTGCTCGAGGGGGGATTGCAAGCAAAAAATGCTAGATGATGCTGTCGCAGTGTGGGCGCAAGCTGAGGAGGGTAGATATTCTCTGAGCGAGCGAGCTTCAGATTTGGTGGCAAGTGACCAGCGGCAACCGCGACTATATTCCGCATTAGGGCAGGCAATCAGCCACTCCGCAAAAAAAAACAAAGCTCTTTCGGCGTGTATGAATAAATGCCCTTTGAAACCAATGTAATCTACATTATGAAATGTTTTGGACACTATCTACGCCGTGCACGCCTACTTTGACTATGTGGATGCCACTCGCCATTTGCTGATGGGCAATGCTGACAAATCGAAGGCATCAGAAAAGCCGACGGGAAACTTAGCAGAGAAAACATACCTTGCAGCTTACGAGCGGTCGGGATGATATATGCAACGAGGAATATGAGTCCGAATGTCATACATAGCCCCGATACGATGAAATAGCCATCACGCTCGGTAATGCAGGTCCCCCCGAGCTCAGCACAATGAGCCTTCCCCTGGTCTGAAACGCACTCTGCAGCTTTACGGACGTGTCAGGTGCCAATAGAGCGAAATCAAACGATAGAGAAACCAACCTCTGACACTCAAGGATTCGCCAGATTCGTCCACCTCGCATGTTGCGATGCTAAAGAAGTCCACGCCTTCAAAACGGTCAGACCATAGGTACTGTCACCAGTCCATAAGACTCGCCTTTCAATACGAAAAACTTAGGCCAGGTTCCACCAAGGTTGGTGAAGGTATTAAGGAGCTGCCGAAGGATAATCAGACGAAGGCCTTGAGATGTGGAAACAAACAACTGACGGTCATGTAGGTACCTCCGATGAGGGGGTCCGAGATTGTGGTGTGAAAAGCGGATATGCCGACAAACTGTATAGTGCTGCAGCTTTGTCAGACTTTGCACCCATGACAACCAGAAGACATTTACCTGGAGAAAGATGCCAACACAGTCTGGATGACCAAAAACACGAAAAACC
>SFCI01000466.1:0-20820 GCA_004681135.1 Hericium alpestre | reverse complement strand
GCGCTGCTGGTGCTCGTGCGAGAGGAGGGCCGTGTCGGCGGCAGTCACCAGGCCGTACACCGTGACTGGTTCAAGTATGATCAACGTGTTCATACCACGAGGATTGGATCACCGACATAATGTTACCAGAAACCCTTTGAATGGAAGGGTCTGGCGACTGTTCCGCGATGTGAGATGTGGGATTCTAGACCATATTGAACCAAGCTCACCGGAACCACGGCCACGTATAGTGCGAGACAGCAGCGAGTCCTACGCCTAGCGTGCCGTAGCGTACCGCACCCTGACGCGAACAGAGTAAACATGGGTCAGCGGGAGGTGAGGGGTAAGTAAACCATGGAACTAACCAACGCGCCGGCCCGAGCCTGCAGCTCGTAAGCCTCGTCGGCCTGCTCGCGCCTACGTGCTCGGTGCGCGGACATCAGAAAATGTTACACAAATAGGGCAGATCAGATCGCGGGGAGCAATGTTGAAACTCCTAGGATAATGAACGGTGTAAGAAAGAGCGAACGTTGCTCTGGTCGGACACTTCCGGAACTAGATGTCATTCGACGTCTAGCACTGCTTCTCGTACACCAATCGTACACAAGGGTACTTCAACACAGCTGGAAATAAAGCACTTGCCTTAGGGATGGAGAACGCTCGTATTGTGCACACGGCACAACTTGAACGACGATATCGAGCATAGCGTCACTGTCGACTCGGTTCAGCAGAATACACTGAATTTAAGGTTAGGGTCATCCACCAACATTCGCTTTAAATACACCTCGGGGATATACAAAAATATACAGCATGACATTATATACAGAGAGATTCCATTCATGACGTTTACGCGATGGGGTTGGCAAAAAAGGCTAGTTGGTTATGCTCCGAGGCAGCGATGAACGTGGACTCGTCGAACAAAACCTGCACCACCTTCTGACCGTCAAAGATGTCCATCTACTTCAGCGTCAGCAGCAGGCAGCAGAACATAGAACATCAGCCACGCACTATCGACACTTGGTGCTTCGTGTTACGTGTGTCCCACAGCCTCACCCGGCCATCGTTATCTCCACACACAAAGTGGTTCTCGCGGAGATCACCTGAGATATGCATCAGTCAGTGCCAGAACGCTGGTTCGTTGACGGAACGCCCTCGGTCTCACCTCTCGCGAATCGGCCATTCACCTTCGGGTCATGGTACCCAAAGCGCTGCACCGCATTGCGGGGCACCACCCGATAATCTCGCAATTCAAATTGCAGTTCACGATGCGCAACCTGCGGCGTGGGTCAGAACACTTTCACACCAGGCGGCAGGAAATTTTTCACCTCGAGCAGGACGGTGTACGGCGAGGCCGCGACATGCATCTGATAGACGGAGTTCGATGTCTTCATCGTGCGCACGACGCGCTCCGATGACAAATCGTAGAGATGAACGTTGCAGTCCGCACCAGCGGAAATCAGCTTGTGGCTAGTGTCGTGGATCGGCACTAACGACTGCACAACAGACGTGTGCTTGATGTCCAGCCGAGTAGCGGAAGCTGCAAGTGAGTTCTCCTTAATTTGCCACAAATGAACGTTGTGATCGTGCCCTCCGCTGGCAAACATGAGAGGCGTCATCATGGCACACACGGCACTGACTCCACTCCTCATGCCGGCGCTTTTGGGCTTATCGTAATGATGAATCTGCGACTAATTCCATATTCAGTGAGGACCCGAACAACTGGAAACGTGGTGGCTGAAGACTTACATCACTAGCACTCAGTCTCAACAATGAGATCTGCTGGCGTTCGCGGGCGTGCCCCAGGATAGCATGCGGGCCAGACGGCAAAGACACCATGCATGCATCATCAATGAGCTCTCCCGACGGTGTTGACGGAATCAAAATCGTTCTACGTCGTCTGTTCAACCACCAGGCATTAGCATGCTTCTATGATGTGGGTCAATCATTCCACGCACCTCCGCGAAGATGTCTCCACACTGTCCACGAATCCATGGAGTGAGATGCTGGTCAACAACCCATTATTAACAGGTTTGAAGATTCTGCGCGGTTTGTCTCGTCTATCTTTCTGAAGCGAGATGATTTGTGCAAGCCCGTTGCGACTGCTTTCTTGCGGGGAGACTTGCCGCCGGGCAAGAAGCGGCCCCGTCGTGGAGTCTGCCGCTCCCGTCATCGTGTACTGCGGCCTAGATTCGGCTAAGTCTCCGCCGGATGTTGTCCCAGGATGAGGGGACGCATCGTCGTGATCGGGTCCATTGCAGGATGCCGAGACATCTTGGGCAGGCGTAACGTCTTGCAGATCGAGTGCATCCGACTCGGGAGATTGCCTATGTTCGAGGGACCGCGGAAATGACTGTTTGCGTAAAGCTGAAGAACTCGTGTCCGCTCTAGCAGCGAGTGACGTGTGTGCAGGTCTTATTGTCACCGTGCCGGAGCGAAATTTCACAGGACACCTGGCCGAGATGACCTCCACATCTCCGTCGTTGTTAGGGAACAAGGCATTCCCAGGCTTCTCAGACAAACTTTGAGCAAGCGTTTCGTCCGCTGTCAGGTCGATGGGCTCTCCATACGTTTCACCTGCGAGAGATCGGTAATGGGTCATAATCAACGAACCTAGGAATCTCACCTGGTCGTGCAACTGTGTCCGGATAGCTTTTCTTCACATAGGATGGTTTCATATCAGGTACGGGTTTTCGGAGAGCATGGGAAGAATTGGAGACCTTCGAAGCAGCCTGCAATTCAAGCTTTTCGTGGGATGCCGAATTCGAGCCTTCTCGCTCGTCTTCCCTGCGACGCTTCAAACCAGCAGATGGTGTCATGTGCGAGTTCACGGTGGTGTCACTGATGTATGGTTGGGCATGGCTGGCAATGACATCGTAATCTTTGCTGCTGATCGAGGATTCCGTCTCCAGTTGTCGTCAGTAAAGTAGATGCAAATCACTCCTTGAGATCTCACCTTCCCTGGTAGCTCCAAAGGTCCAGAACTGTGCGGTGCTAATGCATCCGATTTCCCGACAGGAACTTTATTAGGATTCTGCCTTCCAGCGGATGAGAGCTGAGCGGAGATGGTACGATGAAGAATATGCACTTGACCAATGATGTCATGTCTTCCGGTGGCAAGGGCGTGTGGTAGAACCTGACAAATGTGCCCAGAACTTCATGGTGTTTGACCGCTACACGATGGTCCTTTCGAAGACGGGCAACTTCAAGAGCGATCCAGTCTTGTCGCGATTGCTGCGAGTTGAATGCGCCCCTTCGACATTCAGGCGGTAGTGAAATGTCCATCTGTCCGTCGCGCGTTGGCTGAGGCTGCAAGACGAGAACGTTGATTTCCTTCGTCGAGTTTCCGCCTCTTTGCGGCGAAGGGAGCCGTTGGGGCCCATGCTCGCGTCTTACCGGTGTTATAGCCCTGCTGAGATCTCCAGTCCGCTGGGCTATTGGGCCCCGCAACGAAGCGACGGTCGGCGTAATTAGAAGGAGGCTGGGAGTTCACGATAGCTGAGGGGAAGCGATTCTGGGCGTGTCCTCCTCTGTTGGAGAAAGTCCTGCGAGCGAAAGGGCGAGCCCGGGTCGGAGCCGCGGCGCGTACGAGGGGAATCCTTGTGTTGCCCTTCCGAGATAGCCGAGATTCATTCGGCTGTGCGTCCTCCGCCATAGAGTTTGTTAGAATGTATGTTCAAAGAGGATGAGAATATCGCAGAAATGAATGGTGGAGCCAACGGACGCGACGGTGAGCGAGTCACTAGTGAGGAAGGCAGAATTGTACAGCCACCGACGCGACACCGACACGGTTCTGTGACGCGACGAAGCTTCCTCGACGTTGACCGCATCAACCTGTTCTTATGCATGAATGCTTCGCTCGACTCTTGTCTTACCCATCTCAATGTCAACGACAATGTGGGCCCAAGTCAAATAGCTAAGAAACGCTCGCCTTCCCCGGCCATCGTTGGAGTCCTCGGCAAACGTCACAAGTCATCGAATTTTGCGAAACGGAAAAGCCCAGATGCCGGATACGAATGGTTCGAACTTCCGAAGCAGTGTGCCGGCCCATCCACTGGTTCAGATGAGTTCAAGGCTCATATCAAAGCCAAGATGACGAAAGTGAGGGAAGACTTTCTGCGGCAAGGGCGAAGGATCGTGGGTTATCCGAAGTTGAGGTGAGTTAAGTTTCTCAGTACATCAAACGCCATAGTGTCATAATTGAGGAGCAGAGATGGCGGCATAATTTTTGACTGGGAGAAGATAGAAGGCCTTCCATTCAAGCTCGACTGGCTCACGGTTCCGTTGAAATTAGAGGATCCTCGTCTGAAGTCAGAGTCGGATAGTAATGTAGTCGGTAATTCAGCGTCAAATGCAATTGTTATCCCTGACTCCGATGACGACGAAATCGTGGTATGTCTCGTGTTTCCGCATTGCTTTCATATGGCCGTTATAGTGAAACTTGACATCTGCAAGGAAATTAAGCAGCAGCCCGAGCTTCCACAAGTCTCTGGCAGCATTGAGACAAGCCAAGAAAGTCTTGAAGAAACCCGTCCGGCATCGCCACAGGCGGGTTTAAGGGAAGATTCTGTTCCCGTACGTGCTCTTTCAGGCGGTCGTCATGTATGTACCCCCATGCTGATAATTCCGTTGTTTGAAGCCGACAGAACATGACGTTGAGGTAGAATATTCTATCGAAGACTTGTATGCGACTCCAGCTCCCCCTGAACATACGCCGGACACAAATGTTCCTCCTGACGCAGAGCCTAGAGCTCAGTCTATTGATGTCCAAAATATACGCAATACTGATGCCGCATCTCTCGAACCAACATCCCACCCAAAACATGTCTCTGATCCTGAACCTTCTTCCGATTCGTCCTCAGGAGAATGGGAAGAAGGCGGATTAGACTATCAGCCTGTACCGATTCAACAAAAACAGCGCAAGACCGTTCAGCCTGTGTTGCACACTAGACGACGCGAACCTTCGGAGTTACCGGAGGCTGGTCCGTCAAGCAAGAAGCCTAATAGCAGAGGGCGTCGAAAATCCACTCCGCAGCGTCCATCCGTCGTTAACGGAGCGGGACCTTCAAGCAAAAAGCCTGTCAGCAATGCGAGCAAGCGACGACGAAGCACTTCCGAACGATCTGCGTCCCTGTCGACTGAGGACTCAGACACAGATGACCGTGCTTCCACAGCAAATCGGATGCGCACACTCGAGATACCAATCCCTCCAGGGGAGTACAAACGCGCACGCCGCTTGCTCAAACCCCAAGACCGCGCACTGCCGCTCATGACCGTCGACATACGCTCCAACTTTCAGTTCATCAATCGTCCCAAGTGGTTCGTCTGCCAGGATCTCAGGATTGCTATTCTTGCGTGTTGATTGCGAAGCCAGCTACAGAAAGGCTAAATGGTCAATGCCCTGCCTTCAGGTGGACCGCGACATTCGCAGAGTCGAGGACGCTGTCATGATTCAAAATACTGCCGTTATCGGATACAGCTTTAACATCGACAAGCATGAGCCTTTTCAAGTCACTATTGTGCCGCCAGCTAATGTAAGGAGCCATCTCGACGAAGGAGGGGAGGATCGCTGACATGTTTCTCCAGGATGGACCCCCACAACGAGTGAACATACCTCATGTAGCTCATAGTGTGGTGCGAGAGAAAGCTGTAGGTGCCGCGGAGAGAAATCAGGGCATAATGACCTTAGCTGCCGTCGACGGTAACGACGACCGGTTTCGTTTCGTCTCCGGCGGTCATGACGGGCGCATATACCTGTGGAGTATGCGACGCGAAGACGACGGCACGCCAGAATACCATGCACGCACCCAAGAAACCGTCATACGGCACGCCAGCCGGGTGCTGTCTTTGGCATACCGCCCGTCTGATGAGCTTCTCTTCTCTTCAGCTGGCAAATTACTCTCGACTGCGTCCCTACGGGCCTCGAGCGGTGTTAAATCAAAATCGGTATCGATGTCACATCACATCCACCAGATCCACATCCATCCGAAGAACGATAAACTCGTGTTGTTTGAGGCAGGTCGAGGACCGGTCTCGCTTGCAGATATCTCCGCTGATGGGTCTAAAATAGGTCGACCATCTGAATATGCAGATGCAGTTGTTCGACACGCGGCAGAGTGGCTTCGACAGCAATCCCGCGTTGCAGTTCGGCTGGAGGAGCAGTAGAGACCGCATCAGCAACAGGCATACGCGGGGTACCTGCTCTGCCACGGCATTCGTGCGCGGTTACGGCGACGGTGCGGTGAAAGTATGGGACGTCCGCGCGGCGAAGGTGAGCGTGATTCGCGTATTCCCCACAACGATCGGCTCAATTAATCCCCGTACCTCCAGAATGCTGTCCTCGAGACGGAGTGTCAGTCGAAGGGCGCTGTATCGCACGCCATCTTTTCTGGGTCCCATATCGCCGCTTACAGTGCGGAGCACGTCACTTTCTTTGAGCGGCTTTGAGGTACCAGGATGTTGGTGGTTTGCCCTCGCGGGCAGAACCTTTCTCCGATGTCATGAAAGTCAGACAATCAATATTATATCCGCATGTTGTAGATCATAACTATTACCACCTGCGTCCACATGCTACTCATATTGTGGCGTTAATTGCTCTCCTTCCAGCCGCCCAATTCGATAGCGAAAGCGGCCGCAAGCTTGGAGAACTCGAGCATGTGAGTAAAGCTGAACTCATCTGAGATATCAATACGGCTGCGAAAGGTAATTATGATGCCCGTCAAAATCAATATGAAAGATAACACGTACTCGTTGGCCGAGTGGATGTTCTTGTTGGAATTCTCAAACGTGCTCTCTGAACGGCGCGTCAGTCCGAAGGCCGATACCCTCATGGCGTGCTAAACCACTTACCAATGGTAAATGAACTGGGGTATCCAGCCTTGCCCCATGAGGCGCTGGGGGGAGAAGGCCCTGAACATGTGTACGGACGGATCAATGATTTTACAACATACTGGTCGCTGCAGGCGTAGCCGCACTTCGTGTTCACGTAAGGAATGTCGAGATACGCCTCGACGAGCTGCTTGTTGAAGTTCGACAGACTGCGCGGCACCAATTAGAATCAGTCATGGGGTTTTCTTTGCAATTTCGACAAACCTATCGTCGACATAGTCGGTGACAATCCCGACCTCCTCTCGTGTACCTCGCTTCACCCATGCTGTCATGTCGAACTAATATCGATGAGCACGATTTAAACAACCAGCAAAGGCGAGGCAATCACCTGACTCATGGCAATCACATTTACTGAACGAGCTTCGTAGTCCCGGGCAACCGCCTGCGAGCCGAGCAAGCCGCCCTCCTGGCTGGACATGAGGATCTCGGCATAAAGGATACATGATGAGACTCGTACCTCGGCTGAGTACCAGTGGAACTCAACGTTCTGCACCGGTCGGAAATTCGACACCAGCAGCCCGCGATAAGCTTCGAGGATCGAGACAGTGCCTGATCCATCGTCGTCGGCTCCTATAGGAAGCGTAAATGAAAATCATAAGGATCATCGGAGACGTTGACTCACCCGGGGCAGGAAGGAATGGCCACAGGTTCGTGCTACGGCAATGATCGTAAGGACGTGAAATCAGAATATTTTTTTCACGTACCTATCCTGGTGAGCTGAAATGATAATGACACTGTCGTCGATTGGGGCGGAACCGTTAATTCGAACGATCTATAGCCAGTTTACGAGCATTCAGGCATTTAACGCAGAGAAAACTCACGATTGAGTTCTGACCCCATGAATGAGGGAACTCGGAAATGCTGATCAGCTCTCGAAGACCTTCGGGTGCGGAGGCCGCGGTAATCTGGAACGTCGGCTCAGAAGCGGTCAGAAAGAAACGACCGCATGCAAAGATACCTCGGAGATCCTGGAGGACAACCACTTCTGGCTCTCGCGTCCGCTCTGTAAAGGAACAAGCACGAGTCATTTCCCTTGTCCTCGAACGGGACGAGAAGAAGGGAGTTACGTCACTGCGGTAATCTATGGGCGGCGTCAGCAGATATTACAGCCGTCGATGAAGAGCGTGTGTACATCTAGTGCGGAAGCTTGTGAACTTCTCAAGGTTTGCCTTGGGACCTTCCGTAGACAGCGTGCTTATTACGCCCTTGACCTGTTCAGTGGCGTTGGGGGCTGGGAAAACTAGTGCGTGTACATGGTGAGATCAGACTGATGACGCGAGATGCGGGGTCGTACAGTTAAACTGCGGTCTCAAGTGCGCGGCGGAGCCGAGATCTTGCGATTCAGTACTGAGAACAACAGTTGAAGCTTTCGGAATCGAAAGGCAAGGGTCACAGCATACATATCAAAGAACTTGATTCCCTGAGCCTTCGCATGAATCTAAGATGTGATACCGCGTGTTAATGCCCGTTTGCGAACAAAGAAGAACATGTCCACCTTCTCCAACTCAGTCATCCAGACAGGCGACTGGCCCTCGATCTGCACTAGACGAAGGGCGGCAAGATCCACGTCGAAACCATCGGGAGTGGCCTGCTGGTTGTCAAGGAGTACTGCATCCTGCACGGTGAGACGCGTTTGAGCAGGAATGGCCGAGACGGCACATGCAAAGGAGACAAGGACAGCAAGGGATTTCATGCACTTCATGGTCGTTGACAGCAAGGAGTGCGACCGGCTGACGCGCCGACGGCGACTTGGACAGCAGCAACGCGCGTTCTCAGCACGTGATCCTCCAGCGCGCCTTTCTCGCGAGTTTCTCTTTCGTCTAGCTTTCACTTCATTCTCGTCTCTCGTCTCTACTAGCCACAGCCGATGTCCAAGGCTGTTCTTGCCAAGGCGCAAGTAGTGGTGCGTATACCATGCTGCTCCCCTCATGCTGTCATTCAATGTTCCTTAGCGCCTCTTGATAAATGCTGGCAAGGCCGCTCCGACCCCGCCAGTTGGCCCTGCTCTGGGTGCTCGTGGAGTAAAGTCGATGGACTTCTGCAAGGAGTTCAACGCACGAACGGCACACATAGAGCCTGGCGTCCCCACCCCCACTTTGATTACCATCCAGCCTGACCGCACCTTTACATTCGTGACGAAGACACCCCCAACCGCCTATTTTCTGAAGAAGGCCGCCGGTATTGAGAAAGGTACAGGACGCCCAGGCCACGATTTTGTCGGCACGGTCAGCCTTAAACACGTGTATGAGATCGCCAAAATCAAGGCGACCGATGATCATCTCAAGCATCTCAAGCTGGAATCTATCGCCAGTACTATCGTCGGAACAGCGCGGACCTTGGGAGTGCAGGTTGTACCGTGACCTCTCCATCGCGCTTAGCCCTACGCCTACGGTACGCATGCCCCTTGTTGCCGCGCTTGCATGACTGCTGATGCATCTTGACATCGATACAGATGGCGCCTAATGCCTGGCGTGATGTGTCCGGGCCCTAGACCTTTTTCGCTCATGAGATTTGTTGCATGGAGGTGTGTTGTAATGGGCAGGCAACCTCGAGTAATATAGCTCCGAGATTTGTGAATGATCTGCGGAAACGCGTCTGAGACTCCCCCGCGAATTTCACTCATACGAGAACCGGGTGTGGTTGAGCCCGAGCACTTGAGGCCAGTGAAATTGCCAAATAGATCGTTAGATGATCGATTGAGTTTTTGTGGATAAAAATTAAACTTAAATGCCCTCCCAGCTCACGGCAGGCAGATCTGCACAGATCCGACTTTGTACTCTCTTGCGCATCCCTTCCCCCATTGCGTGGCCGACATTGCTCCTTTGGAGGATCGTTGTCTTTTAATGCAGTCGCTTTAGTAAAGCGCGATCCGGGCGAGCGAGCGAAACACAGGACGCGTCTTATCTCTCCTGCTTTGTCCTGTGTAAGGTATTCCCGACACGCCGTGTACACGCCCCAGCCAGACGAGACGCAACCCGGGGGGGCGTTCGAGAGTAGACCGGGTCAACGCGTCCGACCTGCCATATCCAGCTTGTCTTCTGACCGCGTGGAGGTTCGTGAACATCAGCCTGAACTCGTCTTGTCTCTCTACTGAACGGCCGGCGGATTTCCCCGTCGTGTCACTCCTGCAAGCGACCGAAAATGCGGCCGACCATTGTGTTCTCTTCTGCGACACACACGCGTGCAACTGTCTTCTCCAGTTGTCTTTCGCACATCTCTTTCAAAATCAAGCGCCTAGAGATCTCCTCGTGTTGTCGCCCGATCATGCTGCCTCGACCCGCACGCAGAATCGGAGCTCTACTCCACTGAACAAGGCTCAACGAGTCCGTCTGCAACCACCCTTCTCCTGCTGACACGTTCAAGGCCTTTGTATTCGGTCAGCGTTATCTGTCACCATGAACACGTTCCCGATCGAAAATCCAACATCAGGCGAAAACCACAAAGGCTTGCATCACTCTCGCTATAAAACTGCACCTTTCCTGCCGCGTTCCTTGTCAATTTTCCATCCGACAGGCATTTCATCGTCCCCTCTCCTCCTTCCATCCGACCATGTCGACCACCCCCGATGAAGTCCTCAACTGGACGTCATATGACCCTCGAGAGAGCCAACTCTTCAATGGCTGGGGTGTCATGTATCGATTTCATGTACGTCGACACCGTCACATACTGCTCTGGTCGTCGTTCCTCACCATAGTTTAGACCGAACCCGACGCTCGATCGGGGAACAGCGTCACCACGCTCTGGCGTTCCATCCGCCAGAACAAGGAGGACCGCGTCGCAAAACTCGAATGGGCACCGAACGGCGGTCTCGGACGCGCCGTGATTGGCAAGGTCGGACCGTACCACGCGTTCTCGCACCCATATTCTCACAAGGTCGTGTAACAGAACCAATTGCCAATGGCCGATCTCGTCCGTCAAGACCCGCGCAGCGCGGTATGTCCACGCGCCCGACCGTCCTGATATGCTCTCTGAGTTTGCTGCAGAACTGCAGGGTGTTCAACGGGCCGGACGGCTTTGTATATCGATGGCGACCCAGCACCACGAACCGGGATATCCTCGTCAGTACTATTGGCGCTCTAACTTGGGTTCACGGCTGACACTTCGCGCCGCGCCAGCTGCTGGACCCAAATAACAACATCATTGCCTTGATCCACCCTACAACACCCCTCCGCTACCCCAACTACGGCGACGTGTACGCAGAGCTTCATTTCGTCCGCGGAGCTGGCGCGGGTGTAGTGGTATGAACTGTCATTCTTCGGACCGTTGGTAGCGCTCACTGACTTCCGTGGCGCAGATGCACCCGCCGCTCATGGACACGGTGACGGTAACCGCGATGCTATACCGCTTCGTGACCCTGTATAATCTTTGATACCCTGTACTGGCATCGGTCTGTCTTGGTATCGGTACTGAGGCTGGCTCCAGGACCGAAAATGTGTATCATCATTCATCGCGCATTGGCTTATCTTGTGATATTTCTAGTGCATGTCGTGTACATGTCAAGTACTGTGTCAATAGGTTCCATCTCAGATGTCGCGTGCAGACTCACCGCGTACGGAGCTGCTCTGACGGCAGATAACAAGATTGCGATGCAGGAGAGACTACACGTGTCGCGTACTGAGCCAGGGTGAGGACCTTCGAGAACGAGAAGACGCGCGAAGACCCATTCGCCATCGTGCGTTGCAACAACGTGTACATTTACAAGGGGTTATTCTGCACGGAGGCAGGTCATACGACGTCTACAGTTTCGTACCGACAGCCGCATTCTCCGGTTGGACGACGTCAAGGAGCGAGTCGATAGTATGGATAACCCACTCCGTCCCCTCGTCCGTGGAAAGCCACCTATCTTCGTCGCTTAGATTCTCCACATTGCGTGCCTTGAGAAGACCGAAAACGTGGCTAGTAAGCTGTGGCCCGACGTGGCCCTCGGCGCGCAAGCAAGCTACGCCTACGACCGAGCCCAAAGCACGGGAGAGATTGCCTTGTTCGCCGTCCCCAGGCAGAGGAGACAGCACAGAGCCGTAGGCTTGGATGATGAAGGCTAAAAACGGGCACATAATAAGCATCTGGCTGCACACTTAGAAAAGATTGATCGCGATCGCGCGTCGCAGAGCGGCTTCCGCACCAGTCAGCGGGGAACGGAACGGCGGACGCACAGATGAAGTCGGGGTGGTACGAGCCCAGCTTGTCGTACAGTTTCTTTGCGTGCGGCTCGTAGATGGAGTTCCACAGCGCCATGCCGCGCGCGAGCGTCGCGTCGATTTTCTCGGGATTTACGGTCCTGCAAACAAATATCGGCGAATCGTCATCGTTCTCTTCACAGACGCAGACCGTCGGGGCGTGGATCGCTGTGCGAGCAGCGGCCCGACTGAATACAACATATGCATACCTGTGCGAATCGGTCCTCAGCTGTCCCTTCACATCGCCCTCGAGGGCTTCCATGAGACCCGCCAGTGCCATAATAGTCTAAATTTCACCGAGAGTCCGTTGCCCGACGCGAACTGCATGCGAGGACTGAGATAGACTTACTCGAGGCACTCCCGTGAAGATGGTTGCCTTCAAGGCCGACTCCCGCATGAGCGCGGCCTTGTCCACTGCCTCCGAGACGCTTCGTCTGCTTGCAGCGTCGCTCGGATCAGACCTAGTAGCAAACCGGTACAGATGTCCGACAGAAGAAGGGACGTTTGCGGTCAACAGCGTGCATGTCTGCAGTGAGCGCGGTCAGCAAAGTGACGCCAAGTCGTAGATACTTCAGACACGGAGACAAACTCACGGTGAGAACTAGCCAGCCAGTCTCAGCTTTGCGGGATCTGGCATCTGCGAAAGTACTATTGAGGATTCCATTGAGCTTGGGTACAGGTGGTCCGGCGAACGATTGCGGGTTCCGCAGCGTCAAAAGATGTTTAATGGAGGGAGGGAGGTGCTTCACCATCGTGCGTGTAGAAGTTGTTTATCGTGTGGTGAAACAGGTCTTATGCGCGTCAGTGTCAACAGGTCATGAGGAGACGGCTAACGGTGAGCCGAACGATTCGGAAGGACGGATACCCGTTCGTACACACTGACGAGCTTTCCCAACACACGCATAACCGGAGCAGACATTATCGCACTCAGTAATCCTTCAATGAGCAATTCACAGCATTGCAGATAATAAAAAGAAATACGTCAATGAGTAGTAAATGAACCCCGTCGCCCAGCACCTGGCTTGATATATGACGATACATGAGGTATGTAATGGAAGACGACCCACAGCCCGGACATCAGGTTTCATGGGCCAAAAGGGTATATAGGTTGGAACCAAAAGGATGAAGCAAGATAGAACATGTCAAATGTCCGAGTTAGGGTGTTCAGATACCGAGGTAGAACTTCCCAAGGGCGTTGGGTGTACCAGACGAGGGGTCCATCAGCTGGTCGAGCGTGTTAACACCTTGCATGTCCTTCATGGCACCTGAAAGGAAATGAGCACTCGTCGGCGGAGAGCAGCGACAACAAGAACTTACCAAACGCGAAGTACGCCTCAACCCAGGGAGTGCTGTCCATCCATCCAGTGACCTCCTGCATGAAAGACCAGACCTGGCCGGCATCGGCTTGAGCGCCGCCGTTGAAGTTCTAGAATGGAGAAGATGAGCCCCAATCTCGTGAAAAGCAGAGGCGTGAATCGCACCTGGCATGCGAATTCAGTCACCCAGATGTCCTTGTTGAAGGTGTTGTGGAAGTCGGTGACATATGACTTGAAGAAGTCGGCGCTGACATCGTACCAGTGAACAGCGATCCTGTCGGGCTGCAATGGGTCAGAGTGAATAAGCATCCGTAACTAAGCTTAGACGGAGTAAAACATACGTTGCAACCGCCGTTGCAGGCCTTGAGCCAATCCTGCATCCATGTCTTGCCGCTAGGCGCAGAGGTGGTCGCAGGGCTGATGAGCGTGTAGCCCTGGCTCTTCAACGGCTCGATGTACTGGATCCAAAGCTGAGCACCGTCTTGGGGAGACATGTCAGACTGTCCGGACTGGTTAGGCCTACATGCGCATGATCAGCAGGGAGCAAACAGGCTATAGAAATACCACGCACTCGTTCATGCCCATTGCATGTGTAGCATAACCCGGCTTCACGAGCTTCTGGAAGTCGCCGACCTGGTTCTTGCCCCAGAGCATAGGAACGGGTGTGAAACCGGCGGACCTGGCACCATCGGGGATCTGAGGAGCCCAGGTGTAGAGGCTTTAAAGGAATTGTAAGTGGAACTGAAACACACACAGAATACAAATAAAACTCACAAGTTCGTCTTGGCTGTCTTCCACTGCTTCAGGGTATTGGAGTCGCCGTTGGGCCAAGCAAGACCGGCTTTGCCTCCACCGCCATTGTTGTTGGCGGGGGCAGCCTTCGACGCTGGGGAGGAAGCGGCCGGCTGGGAGCTGGAAGTCTGGGCGGGCTTAGCGGCAGGGCTCGAAGAGGGCTTCGGGGCAGGGCTCGAAGAGGGCTTCAGGGCGGGCGCTGCGCTGGTTGTGGGCGCGAGGCGCAGCAGAGGAGGGCCTGGGCTTGCAGCGCTTGGAAGACGAGGTGGAGCGCTTTTTCTTGGCAATGACCTCGTGGGCGTGGGGGAATGCACGAGCGGCGTGGCGCTCTACCGACAGGGCGTTGACGGGAGACGCGTTGAAAGAGCAGGCCAAGATGGCGAGAGTGGAGATAGCAATAAGGTTGAAAAATTTAGCGGCCATTGCGAGAAAACTTGGATGGTGCGGGGGGGGACAGGTCAGAGGAGAATGAATGGGAGTGGAAAAGAGTGTCAGCGGCCTCGGAGGCCTGGGGGACTGGAGGGAAAGAGGAAAGCGGTCGCGATGGTTGGGGCTGGCACTCTTCCTTTATATCGTCGGCGATGGGGGTGCCTTATGTAAGGCAGCCAAGGGCATCACTCCCGTGCCTGTCAATCGATAAATCCCTTTCGCGGCTTTACCTGACCTTATTGTCGCGCGTGGGACACCTTTTTCTGCAATGTCCAACAATGTTAATGAGGTTTCTGACTGCGCGGAAGCCACGCCCGATCGCGACGCGCTCGCAGTGGACAGCATGATGCACTCGAGACGCGACCCATCTTCATCTGACCGCGGTGATATCAGGCTGTTCAGATGTCAGTCTCGTGGAGGCTTAGATTTCTAGCCCCGTCGACATGAGCATGAGCAAAGGACACGTCTTTGAGCCTGATGTGTGGCGTTCTGCCAAATAGTATTCGCGTCAGACTCGCCCACCAACACCGGCTTGTGTGCAACATGACATCGGGTGCCCCGAACCCAGACAGGAACGTCTCCATCATCAACAGAAGTCAGATGGTGATCGCAGAACGTAAGAAAGCCTGTGTGAGGCGTCATGGCGACAGTGTAGACGTGCCGTGCGAGACAGCGCCGAGCGCGTGTAGCGGAGTTTGTTCTGTATCAAAAAGGAACGGCGCAGCCACTTCAACTCTTTCTTCCAACCTTCAAGTTTGACACGAAGAAACCGGTTCATCTAGTTCATCCCTGTTCATCCAAGCACAACCCCACCAGTTCCACCAGTCACAATGTCTGACGCCCCAGCCGCCCCTCTCACCGAAAATGGCGTGCCTCCGGCTACGCAGGACGACGTTGTCGAGGAGACCCCAGGTTTCAAGGTCAGTCGTGCCTCCTCTTCCGTACGCGTTTTCTCACTCTTGCTCAGGTCTTCGCTGGCAACCTTGCGTATTCTACCACGGATGAAGGGCTGAAGGCGTTCTTCGCGCCCGTTGAGAACGACATGTACGTCGAGTTGTGCACAGCATTCGCTGGCACGCGTTCTACGCGTTTGACGACTAACTTACGTATTCTTCTACTCCAGTCTCTCCGCCCAAGTCATCATGCGCGGAACTAGGTCCGCCGGCTACGGCTTTGTCGCTCTCACGACCGCAGAGGCTGCGCAGAAGGCAGTCGAGGCTCTTGACAAGAATGAGCTCGATGGTCGTCCGATCATCGTCGAGATCGCTAAGCCTGCCGACCAGAAAGACAAGGAGAAGAAGGACAAGAAGACCGCGCGCAGGCGGCCCGGCAGGCGTGGCGGGAAGGCTGTTCCCGGCGAGGTCACTGACGCTGAGGCCAACGGCGAGGCGGAGAAGGCGGACGGCTCTGCGCCCGCCACTGGCGACGCCGAGAAGCCCAAGAAGAAAAAGAAGAAGGCTGCCGTACGTGCTTGCACTCCGTCGTGTTATCGATTATCGCTTACCCCTCACTAACAGAGGAAGCCCAAGGCTGAGGGTGAGGCCGCCGCCGAGGGGGCTACCGACGGCGAGGGCGCCAAGGCTCCTCGCAAGAAGCGTGCCCCCCGCCCTCCTCGCGCCGCTGGTGAGGAGCCCGTCGGCGAGCCGTCCGAGACCGTGCTGTTCGTCGCCAACCTTGGCTTCAACATCGACGATGCTGGTCTTGCCGCCCTGTTCACCGACGCCGGCATTAAGGTTAACTCGGCTCGCATTGTCCGCCGTCGCTGGGGACGACCCCGCAAGTCAAAGGGCTACGGCTTCGTTGACGTCGGTGACGCGGACGAGCAGAAGAAGGCCATCGAGGCTCTCGAGGGCAAGGATGTTGGTGGGAGGCCCATCGCTGTCAAAATTGCGGTGAACACCCAGATGGAGGAAGAGGAGAAAGCAGAGGCTGCCGAAGCTGCTGAAGGAGGTGTTGAAAGTGCCGAAGGCGTGGTCGAGAAGGAGCCTACTCCCGAGGCTGCCGTCGTTGAGTCTTAATTATTAGGACTGCCGCCAGTCTGAAGTTTACCTACCATGCCCACCTTTCACGACTCATAACGCCCCATTAGTTGCACCTTCTCGTTCTGTTTTCGCACACGATGGATCTTGCTGTCTTTTTTGTTCACTGTTCCCGCGGCAGCAGGATCTCAACTGTTCTAGTTTGTGCTGCTTTTCGACGGTCTGGTGCCGTTTAGCTCGTCGATAACGTATTGTCGTTTACTTACAATCCTGGTAACGACGGAACCTTTATTTTATCATTCGCTATCGGCGTGAACCTGGTCCACTGTCGTGTGCATGAATTGAAAGACGCAATGCTCGCAGCTCAGACTGAGGACTTCAGCTGAAGACGAAGTCAGTGACTCGGAGTCACGCGACCCCTCATGCGCGCGCCAGAGACGCGTTATTTGCTTACTGTTTGTGTCATGCCCTCATGCCAGGATGGCCGACGACGGCGAAGATGACTATCTCTCTGACAAATTTCTTCTGGAGAGCACTCCCAAGGAGAAGCCAAAGACTTACAGCGACAAGCGCAAAGAGGCGCTGAAGCGCGCGCAGCTCCGCAATGAGCAGAATCGGTTGAAGAGCCGCAGACAGCGCGAGCTCGAGGCGCGCGAGGAGGGCCTTGCGAAGAGCCTGTTCGAGCGGGCAGAGGAGGAGGGGGCGTCCGGGAGCCAGCCGCAGAGCAAGGCTCTTGCCATGATGATGAAGATGGGCTTCAAACCCGGGCAGGCGCTGGGCAGGGTGGAGGAGCCTGCACCAGAGATCACCCYTCCGCAAGCACCGCGCTCCCCTTCTGGGACGCCTGGTGCAGAGTCTTCGTCAGACGCCGATATTTTACCATCGAAGGCCGAGTGCGAGGCAAGAGCTCAGCACAGGATAGAGCCGATTCCGATCAGCGAGTGGGCAGGTGCGTAGTGCTCGTTCAAGGGCACGCAGCCACTGATCTGTTTCCAGGCAAGAAGGGCATCGGGCTGGGGAAGCGCGCGGCGTCGCCGACTGACCTCGAGCGGCTCGCGAAGCTAGCAAAGGTCGAGGAGCAGACGAGCCAGGAGTCCTTCCGGGACCGCGCCCGCCGCGAGTTCTTGCAGCGCCGGGCGGAGGGTCGGTTGGCACCTGCACAGGCTACATGCGTCACGCTCGACGAGAAGGCGGGCGTCTCGGTGCGTATCGCCAATTTCGTATTCAACTTTTCGAAATTAATGATCATCGTCTGCGTTGCGCGGACAGTTCAACGTGCTCTGGGTCAACCCCCTCAAGGCGGAGTCATTCCCGGAGGGGCTACTGCAGGTCCTCGCAGAGCATTCAGTTACCATCTCGGACGCCGCGCTCCACGAGGATCCTTCCGTACAAGGGCGTCTGCGCGCCCAGATGCGCGTTGACGCGCTGCAGCCGCTCGCTGCCGGGCTCGAGGAGGAAGGGGAACCTTCGACCGAGAAAGTCGACCAGGAGACGCCCTTCTCGCCGGAGATAGTGGACGAAGCAGCGAAGTTTCTGCGCCTGTCGGTCCGTATCGTCGTCTGCTTCTGCAAAGTTACGCTGACAACTGTGCGTGCCTAGCCCCAAGATAGGCTAGAGCAGGTGCTGCAGTACCTCCGCCGCAACTATCACTACTGCTTCTGGTGCGGCACCCACTATAGTAGTGCGGCCGAAATGGAAGAGCAATGTCCGGGTCCCGACGAGGACGCGCACGACTGAGAGCTTATGGCGTTGTACGAGAAGAGATGTATTGTAGAGAATATGGCGCTAAACGAGGAGCGTGTATAGGAAGTAGCGGTACAGAAATGGTACGAGGAACGATCCCGTGGGTATGCAGACTGGCTGTATAGGCAGAACGAGGGTACGGAAAGGCGCATAGCGACTTTGTCGGGCGGGACTGATTAACAATGGAAGAGAAACTGCTGCATACAACCGTTATGGTAGAAGCTGTCCGTGTCCGTGTCGAGTCCGTCTGAGAAGGAGTGGTAGTTGAATGAAGGGGGAACAGGGACTGTTCCTGAGTGTAAGTATAGGGAGGTTTTATCTAGCTGATACAGGGTGTGCATCAGCCCTGCACAGCGTTAGAAGGTATGAAGGTCGTGCATTCTGAGGGGGGCGATGGGAAGAAGGGCTGGAGTGTAGGGAGCGCAGGGATGGAAAGGTGATCCAGCGGGGTAACGGGAGACTCCAATGGAGTCTCGAGGATCGAGCGAGGGAATGTTGCGGATATTGGTGACGCCGACGGGCTATGTGGTGACCTCCGTCGAACGAATGTTGAGATGGGCGTGGTCGCGGGCTCCCGATCGCCATTCCATGTCTGGCCCCTGCGTCGGCTGAGCCTATCCGGACAGGAATGCTCGGACACCAGTGGGGAGAGCATTGGGGATGAGGAGAGGGACTACAGACAGAGAATCAATTAACGATCTTGCAGTCAGTGGTGTCTGACATACCCTGTCAGGCGAGCCTTTGCCGTCTACTGCAGCATGCAGGACGGGGACGCTCCGCCTCTTCGTCACCTAGACGGAACCGGGAGGTCAGTCCGTAACTAGGCGTCTGAGATTGGTATTGCTCACCCTGACTGTCGAATACGGGGAATACCTCCCCTTGCTATACCGTGCCACGGAAGGCATGTCCACATCCGTCTCTCCCCCGCTGCCCCAGCCCTCAGATCGGGCTGGCGCGAAAAGGTAGCTCCCGCCAGGTGCCTTCCGCGGCGGTCGGCTATCAGGATCGTCGCTCTGGGATGATGACGACGTCAGCGACGAGACCGAGCCGGTGCGCGAGGGCGGTCTGGTCCTGGATGTGTTGGACAGAGAGCGCTCTTCAAGTCCGAGAGAGGACATGAGCTCAACGAACGACGGGAGGGGGGTCATAGCGAAGGTGGGGCGGTAGTTGCTGGAAAACAACTAAGGTAGCCATCGGTGGACAATGCACGGGCTATATAAGAGACAATAGACCCTTGGATACAGGTCGATAAGGAGGCTGTGGGGAGAATTGTCGTCAAGTTGCCAGTTGCCTAGTTGATCAGCTGCCTCAGCTGGGCGCAGTGATCGTTGTGGTACCACGGCCAGAACTGCAGGGTTGTCCATCATCTCGTCGGTCGGCAAGGAGACCCACTGCAGGTAAGTTATAATTGTTCTGGTCAGGGTGATAATCGCGCAGGCTTCGGAAGTCGATCGCTGAGATCTCGGACTCATTCTGCTCAATTTTCTGGGCTCGGGTGCCTAACTACGTGCCTCGCTCAGATACCCGCAGAACAAGCAGATACACGAAAGGAGCGTAAGGTAGAATAGCAACTGTATCATGCCAACTGGCGTAAACTCTGATCATGGCATCGATGGGCAGATGAGTTGTGATGCGAGTCCAGACAAGCAAAGGAGATACGATAATTGCCAACGGGCGCAAACCCGGATGATGGTTGTGAAACCTCTCAATTCATTGTCACTTGCCATGCTTCCAGCAATGTCAAGCCGTGCTCCTGCAGATCCCCACTGATGTGGTTATAAGCGTGCGAGATGCCGATCGCCCTGGCAATGGCACAACAAGAATATGTATATTTATGGGTAACAGCAAATATGACCGCATTTTAACCAAGCTCCGTGCGGCGTCGCTAGCTAATTTGCGGAAGCCCGAAGAGAAGAGATCTCTCGCGACCAGGGGATTCTGGAGTGTGCTTCCTCGTCCACGTCCAGTTCGGATGGAAGAGCT
This sequence comes from Hericium alpestre, assembly GCA_004681135.1. NCBI lineage: Eukaryota > Fungi > Basidiomycota > Agaricomycetes > Russulales > Hericiaceae > Hericium > Hericium alpestre. The sequence goes on along the minus strand of SFCI01000466.1, from coordinate 537 downwards.
GATGTGACCATCGGGAGCGCGTACACTCCGCATACCCGATTCAATGCACCGCACGCGAGCCAAGCATGCAGAAAATAATGACGACAGGATTGCCGAGGAGATGAGGCGGCAGCGCCATCAAATGGTTTGCAGTTGTGGCGACGGAGCGTTGCAGGACCCCCGACAAGCCACCCAAAGGTTCGATCCGGTCGCGTTAACCAAACGGCGCGGAGCGCCGGAGCTCTGAGGAAATGGCGGTAATGGAGGGCCTAAATCTGCTCCAAATCTCTATGTTTGGTGCGTATACCGGGCCAGCACCGGCCGGAGGTCTGATCCGCTGCGCGGTAACCATACTTGGTGACTGGCCCATCACTGCGGGCAAAGACCCATAAAAACCTAGAATATTTGATGAATTAATTTTGGATATGTGGTCTAAGACTTGTCAAGGACTGCCGTGAATATCTTGAGAAGTACTTTATAATAAAGCCACAAAACAATTCATAAGGGCTGCAGCAGATATTAGAGGAATAAAATAGGAAGTAACTGTATGTCAGGGTT
>SFCI01000465.1:8274-20862 GCA_004681135.1 Hericium alpestre | reverse complement strand
GCTCTCACACTCGACCTCCCCTCGTTCATCAGCCACCCGCGCGCACTCGTCCCCGTCCCCTTCCCTGCGCTGCGCGAGCTGCACATCGCGCGCCTCAACGTCGCACGGGCGCAATACTCGGATAGCCCGCCTGCGTGCCATCTGCCCGCGCTGACGAGCTTGCAGATCGGTGCTTCGGGGTACTTCGGCGGGGATGTACGGAGTGCCGCGCTGCTCAAGGACGTGCCCTCCATCGCGCCCGCGCTAGAGAATCTGCGACTCACCGGAATCATGCTTGGCACAAGCCTGATTGGCGCACTTCGACGCCTTGTATATGCTGCAGATCCTGAAGGCAGTTCGGTCTTCTCATCCCTGCGGGTCGTGCTTGCGGTTACAGCGCCGTGGAATTCGTTCATGCACAATGCCCTGTTGGAAGATGGCTTAAATAGGGCGGTGTCTGAGTTGGAGGATTTGATGTTGCGAGATGAGAGGCGGAGGGTTATCCTGCTTCGGGATTCTGGTGCATGACTCTATTTGGCTGCGGTAAATTGTATGTTGCCGTATAACCTGGTATCATGCAGGAGACACTAGACGGCATAGGTCTGATTCATAACGCAAAAAGATGACGGAGATAAACGCACAAATTTATCAAACTGCAGTAGCTTACTTACTTGAGGCAACGCTAATTTAAAAGAAAATAGAAATACTCATTCGCGAGGGAAATGATCCGACCCTGGCTCGAACAGAGGACCTTCTGTGTGTTAGACAGATGCGATAACCAACTACGCCATCGGACCATGATGGACCAGCCGATTGATCTCATAAAGACATGAGTCGCGGATGCATTTCGCCGAGTGCCAGCGCTTTTTGGCATACACCTCCCGCGCTGTTCAAACCTACTTCTCCCGCTCATGGTGCTACACCCCCTGCTGACAGTGTCTCGTCTGAACAGCCGCGGACAATATATGCTTCCTCCAGAGCTCATCCAGGAGATCGTAGCTATCGCTCTGGGCCAGTTCTCATATGAATGTGTGGTGACACCGGACGCAGCGAATCTCGACTTTCTCCTTACTCTCCTCCACGTCTCGTATTTATTCCGGGAGTGCACTGTAAACCTGCTGAATGTCGTCTTCCGGGATTCCTTTCGAAGTGAAAGGGGCGGAAGGTCAGTGTCATTCTGTTTTCTACTCGATTTTGCTCATATTTTTTCAGGCCAATCGACAACCCGAAACCTTCGGTCGCCGTCGTGCTTCGCCTCTCCAAGATTGCGCACCAGTCCCCCGAATCCTTTTTCCAAGAATGCACTTCTGAGCTGCTCGAGAACCCGGCCTTGCAATACCCACGTTCTTCCCTATCCCGTCTGTCGATGCACTACCTCAGCAACATCACCCGCGCCAACCTCGTGCTGACGGGCAACCGGGACGACCTCTTCGATAATGTCTTCGCGGATGATGATCTCCAAATCGCGATGAAGCATTATCTGGAGATCCCCGCCGGTCTCAGGGCTGCGCTCGCAGGCAAGATTATGGAGGAGTTCGCTGGAAGATGTAGTGTGTGGATGCGGCGTAGGTGCTATCGTCTTGGAATCTGATTGATCCGGCTAATGCATGCATTACAGTGCGATTAATTAAGACTACAACGCTCCACGTCCGGACGATTTGTAATGTGCTGGCCTTCACACATCCCTTCTGGTCTGTGAGTACATCGCGTTCTCATCCCTACTGTGTTCAAATCCTGAGCTTGACCCTACAGCGCATTGGAGAGGATGTCCTTTTCGTTAAAGACAAATATTTTAGCAACGCGGATATCGCGTGCTCGTGGCACGCCGAGATACAGAAGTTGATTCCGTTCAAGCGACCCGAGATAAGCGAGGCAGAACTCAAGCAGACCGGTTTCTTTGACTGCTTGGACCTCGTTAAGTCGCTCGGCGAAGAGGAGGAGAAATACTTCGGCATCCGCCAGGGCGTGACTGATTTGTTGAGAACTCAATTTTCGGCGCAGGAGCACGAGAAATACTTTTCCTGGCCTGCTCAACCCTCTCAAGTTTGATTCGGATTTGATTGCTCATTATACATGTTTTCTCCATCACTTCCCCTCCATGATCCTCTCCATACTTTACTTACATTATTCCATGCCCCCATGTATTGTATATTCACCATCTGGTTTTCATGTGCTCCAGCTGTTGATGTTTCCTATGCCTTTTTCTACTATAATTGCATGATACACTGACTATCTGACGCAGAACCTTCGGTGGGTGGAGTCCCAATCAGACTTTCGGTCCCGAGCCAGGTGAGTGCCAGGCAGGCAGGCCAAGATGGGCTACGATCTGACCACCAGTCGTGGGCTGTGGCCCATGACGTGGCTGACAGATGACGCTCACTCACGCCCCTCCGAAGTATATCGTTCCTTTCCTACGACTGGCGGGGGGTCAGCTGAGGTGCGTTTCGCCTCCGGTATTTGGGAATTGCCGTTCTGATCGCCGTAGATCATGCAGAAGGTGCTTCACATATTCTGCGTGCGTGCGTTGGGTTTTGTCGACCAAGATCCCATGGGGATATCCATCCTTGCATGTTGCCTGGCAGACCATATCGGAATGTTCAGGGTGCACGCAAGCCTCGGACCCGCCTTTCAGCAGGGCCCAGCCTTGCTTCATTATGCGGTCTGACTGCCAATCTCAACACATATATCCCTATCCATCACGCATTCGTTCGCAACCCGAAAAGCGGCGCCGCGCGCCCTTTCGTCCCCGCACTCCCACCATGGACCTGTACCTCGTCCCGAACGACCCGCTGCATACGACGCTCGTCTCCGCCAACGGCGTCGCGCACTACCAGGTGCGCACGTCGCGCCCGCTGTCTACGCTGCGCGCGAGCACCACGCGCATCTAGCGGCCCGCAAACACGGAGGCGGAAAGCATCGTTGGTGAGGTCACGTGGGGCCGTCTCGGACAGAAGGCCGTCGTGAAGAGCGCGCTATTCAATGTCCCCGGTGGGCATGGGCAGGGGTACGGGCACGAGCGCGAGGTGCGCGTGAAGTGAGTGCGGCGCGTGGGTCGGTGGTGCGGGGCTCATGCGATGCTAGGTCGCGGTATTTCGTGGGTGACGATACGGAGACGTACAAGTGGAAGTTCACAAAGGGCATTGGATTCCAGGTATGTCGCAAACATCTGCTCGCGCCTTAATTTCACTGCTGATCCTCAGCGCGTAGCTAATCCACATAACGACGTNCTCGGTCAAGGCGTTCTACAACCCNGCTCCCAAGTACGTCGCAGAAGGNATGTTTCAGGNNATGCTGAAGACGTGCCTGCGCATCCACCCGTCCTGCGTGCTGGACATTGACNTCATCGTGCTCACNTTTATCATCATGGAGAAGAAGCGGCGTGACAACCTNGACGAGGACAACATCNCGTCCGCACACGACGAGGAGNCTGTAGAGGCCGGNACGGAGGCGGGGGGAGGGTAGGGCNCGCTCNTAGAGCTCGGGTTCCTTCTGTTTTNCTTCTGGGTTTTTNGTNGGATGTTCTGTTATACTTTCCTTGGGCTTGGCACTGGGACTNCTNCAATGAGGCGATTTGACATCACAGCANGCGGATGATGCCAANGACCCGAAGCACAGTCATACNGCGGNAAGGTACACNGGCTGACTCCATTGCTTGCAGCCTTTCGATTGATNGCTGCNGCTTGCNNCTTGGNAGAACGATCGCAGTCGCGCNCATNACTGCGCTTGGGNCAATGTGGGTCCGGCCTCGGCGTCGTCCCGAGCGCCCTCCAATGAATTNGTCGATTGCTTCTCACTTGCAGCTGCATCGTGGTGGGTCATTCAGGGTANNCNNAGNGNTCCAGTCGATCCAGCACCTGTTGTGTTTGTANGGCATGANNNGCCTTATAAAATCGATTGATTNCGGGATCGGGAACATTGGACTCANTNGAGCTCGNACNTCTCAGTTNACTGATTNGACTCTTGCTTTATACNTTTCTGACAGGTAGNGCANCCATGGNGTTCGCTAANACACTCGANAANGTGGCAGGAAATACGTTTGACTATGTTATAATAGGTCAGNACTTCCATCTTTCCGGCCNGGATCNTTCATTGACNCTACTATNTCCAGGNGGAGGCGTATGTNNTAGCTCANTTGCACATCCATGGCTTCCGTCTGACNNTACNTTCGCGCNTATAGACTGCAGGCCTCGTGCTGGCGTCTCGCCTCACCGAGGATCCANATGTCGCGGTCTGCGNCTTAGAAGCCGGGCCCGACCACGGAGACGACAAGAGACTTTGTACGTCTACTATCATGGCTCGATCCGACGTCCGCACCATTCATGTACATTTATTCCGTCAGCGGCGCCAGGGCATNATGGCTTCAATGTAGCGAATCCTCAGTATGACTACGCATTCACGACGGTTCGTGGTTCATCTTGATCGCAAGTATATATTGCGCTGTATCTTGGGGCTCTGCAGGTTCCGCAGAACCATAGNGACGGCAGTGTCGCACTGTGGCCNCGGTATGCTCGCTTCAGCTTTCTTTGCTGGTATCGTGTTCAATTCTCTGCAGGGGGNAAGGACTGGGCGGCAGCTCGTGGCTNAATTTCTACACATGGAACAGACCCTCNGTGGAAGACATAAATGGTGCGCTTCTTCATTTGCTTGTGAATANNTTATGTAACTGTGGNCCGCTTNTCAGCCATCGAAGAGCTGGGAAACNCTGGATGGAANTGGGAGCGATTCCTCAAGTACNCGAATAAGAGCGAGACGTGCGTCNTGGNGACAATATAAGNNTTTTTTTCTGNCTGACTTGGGTCATTACAGNTTCGTGCCACCTTCGAGTGAGATCGCCGCTNCAGATCGTCTNACNTGGGACCCGAAATACCACGGCTTTGANGGTAANTTCNNNAACCTTCNCTGCCCATGATCNNCGNTTTATCTNNTAATATTTGTATAGGTCCGNTANAGACAGGGTTCGTCACNGGTCGGTCGGGCTGGGAACTCTTNTTTCAAGATGTAGGGNCTNCNTANCCTTCTCAGGAANCGACNNGCTGAGAGTNACTTTTTCAGACTCTNAATGGGATGGGCATACNGACTGGCGAGGANGCTGTGCGTTGNTTAATCTCAGTTTTTGCGCTCCTTCTGATACCCTAAGTCAGAACTCAGGTCAGGTAGGTCGCCTTCAGCTGAACCGATTGGCGGATAGTGAATCACAGCTCCTGGCAGGCAAGCGGGACATTCTCGGTCCTGTGTTCCATTAATCCAAGGACCAATCTGCGCTCNGACGCNACAGTGGGTATATGAGGCATNNTCTTTCTGGTCTGAGCTGAAATTCTCGAGGACAGGCATACCTCAAGAAGGCGGAGGGTAGAGCAAACCTGACCATCCTTACAGAAGCCATCGTGTCCAGAATCCTCACCTCCGACAGGGAGAAAGGAAATGGCAACGTCGTGTCGACTGGTGTCGAGTTCCTGCACGGCGGAAAGAAATACCAAGTCGATGTGAAGCGCGAGGTTCTGATGTGTGCCGGGTATGAGCTGACACCTCTTCCCCTTTGCCGAATCTCATCATCTTGTATAGCGCAATTCAATCGCCACAGCTGCTCGAGCTGTCCGGCATCGGCGACCCCGCCGTATTGCAGAAGATCAGTGTCCCAGTCAAAGTGCCACTTCCGGGAGTTGGGGCTAATGTCCAGGAGCATACGGCCATCGCTCTGAGTTACGGTGCGACCGATCTTTGTCTAATTATATGCGTAGCTTACGCATCAGCTAGAGGACCCCGACAGGTTTCAGAGTCTCGATGCCCTGCACGATCCTGCCACATACAAGGAACAGGCTCAACTGCTGTAGGTACCCCATATATTCTCCACTTGCTGGAATACTGACTTTGCCATATTTACAGGGCCGAAGGCAGAGGGGGCCTCATGACCCTCGGTGCCCTGTCCTACTTCATGCTCCCGCTTAACACCATCTCTCCGCGCGCCGTGGAGCTCATCGCAGCACAAGAGGTGAAATTCAATGCGCGGAACGCGTCGCTAAGTCCGTCGCTGAAGCGGCAGTACGAGATCCGCATGCGCGATCTAAAGCGCGGGGCCGCGACGCTGGAATGCGCTACGGCGCCCATGTTTGCGAGCCGGCCGAGTGAGTGCGAGTGGTCTGGTTGCTGGTGGGTATTGATGTACGGGTGCTCGTTCAGACCCGTCGGAGCCGGGGAAGAAGTATGCGTCTTTGTTTGCGATGATCAACCACCCATGGTCGAGGGGGACAATCGTCAGTGCCTCGTATTATTTTCGAGGTTCCATTTCTCGTGGCTGACATGCACTGCAGCATGCCGTGTCTACCGATCCTACGGTCCCGCCTGCGATCAACCCTCATCTATTCGAAGATGATTTCGGTGTGTGTTTTGTCGACATGGCGTTTGGTTGATGGCCAACGCCTGCGCAGACTTAGCTACAATGCTTGAGCTGGTGAAGTACATTCGGACAGTCCCTCAGCATGAGCCCCTCAACTCCTGCTTCGGTGCGCCGTGTGCTATATTATCCTCTGTAAAAAAGCAAAGTCGAGCGCTAGTCTCCGGAAGTCGGACGCAGTCGAATGATGAGTTGCGAGCGAGTTTGTTTAAGAATTTAGACTGCCGGTTGACTACAAATGACTGTAGAAATAAGAAGCTACGGGCTCAAGCGAGCGGTTGCGCATGCGCCTCGACGCGCACGCCGCGAGTCTCGATATCGGCAAGCATGGGCTCGAGCGCGCAGATAGGCGTGACATGGCCGGGCGGGGCGACGCCGCGGCGGAGCGGGTGCACGGGGTGCACATCGACGATGTACGGGTCGTTGGAGGCGCAGCGGTCAAGGAGGGAGAGGAGCCCGCCGGTGTAGTCGGAGCGTCAGTGGGAGAGGATGACATGGGCGATGGAGCCGGGTTCGATGTGCGTCGCGGCCAGGTTGCGCGCAAGCGACTGGGATTCTGGACCCATCTCGAAGAGCGTGCGGTGTGCGTTTCGACGATCCTGCGGGCATTCGAATGACATGCCAGAGCGTCAAGTTTCGGGTGATCGTGGCACTGAACGGCGCTGCAAGCCCTGCTCGCATCGCTCACCTTCATCGCACGAGGTACACGGATGGCGCGACTGTCCTTCGACTATCTCCCACATGTCGCTCTCTGACACGCTGCTCCGACTCCATCCACTGCCGTCTCTAGACAACGGACCGAGGACTGTCTCTTGTCCCATCCGTTACCATGCCCCGCCGGCTACGCAACTACCTCGCGATCGTGCCGTGTCGCTGCATCTTGTGTACAAGCACGATCTCGTCCTCTTGCTCTGCAACGTCACGCCAGACCGCTGCTCCCATGCAATGAGCCCGCTCACACTCTGCCATACGCCAGCCCTCCAGATGCCCTCTGATCCTCTGATCGTACATAGCGCCTCTTCGAGACCTGAAAGTCTGGATATCGGACGACAGCGCTGGGAGTCAGTCAGCTTGCACGTCGATTGCACCGCTTTCTGCGAGTTTAAATGCGGGCGCGAGTTAACGCACATTCATTGAAGATGCAGATGACACTGTATGGTCCAAGTACAATGCTCGGCATAGTCGAGAAGAGAAGATGCGTCGTGGGGCAGATTTGCGAAGCTAAAAGAGGTAAAACAATGCCTGGATCGAAGGCGCGGTACCCTTCGTGGACCAGAAGATGCCGGTCACATAACCCCGTCGAGCACGAGTTCATCACCTCTTTGGGTGTCGGCACTCATCGTCGCAGGGCACGCCGGTCCTGGTAATCGGCAGGGGCAGGTAGGAGGGATGGGTGGAGGGCAGCTTGAGGATGGAGAGGAAGACGGTTCGGGTTCGGGCTCCGGGGCGGGTTGGCTCAAGCACGACGAGCACCACATCGCGTACCCTTCGTGCCACTCTCCGTGAGAAAAAGGGAGGCCATGAGTGAAGGTCTTCCGGTCTCGTACATCTCTTCCTTGATGAAGAAGGGCGCACCTGCAGCACGGACAGATACTGCTATTGTGTCGTCAATGAGAAGGGAAGTATATAGGAAGGACGAAGGGAACGCACGGTCTAGTGGCAGCAACGCGTACGCCAGCTCATCCACAAGGAAGAGATCGTCCTGCCCGCACGCACGTGCAGGATCTGCGAGGTCCTGTGCGATGGGGCTTGCGGAGGCCGCGAGGCATGCGGGCTTTGTGTCCTAGGACAGCGATGGGCGTGGGTATTTTGCAGCGCCTGCGTCCGGTTCAAGCTACGGCAACAAACGCTTGCGGCACATCGGCCTGTCCTGATCATCTGTGAGCACGTCCAATTCGACAGACGCATCGGCGGACGACCCGTCGAGGATAGTCAGGGTGCGACAGAGCTTTCAGCACGACCACGAGGGTGTCCGAGGTGCTGACATAACACGTGGGGTGGGGATACGCACAACGCAGGCGGCGCAGACGACTCGACGAGTGCATCATAGGGATACCTGAGGGCGTGAGGACCCGAAGATGATGTACTTTCTTGGGCGGGAGTGGGGGGCGTCTTCTTTCAAGGACGGCGGTCGCTCATGGGGTTCAGGCATGACTCCTAGTATTGCAGGCGCGTGAGCAGGGGTTGGGCGAGAAGCACACGCGCGACGTACCTTGTATGCGAGACACTGGATCGTGGTCGTCCGCTCTTTTAGTGCACACCCCCTCTTTTGTGTCCTCGAGGATGCTGCACAGCCCATAGGCATGGTCGAACACGCGCGTAGGACAGTCCTGACAGAGAGAACCCCTGCTTCTCACAGTTCCGTCTGCAGCACAGCTCTGCTGGAGCCTCTGGAGGTGGTACTTGCGCCGCTGAGAGATGCCGCCATGTCGCGGTTACAACGTTCCATCGCATGTCCGTCGTGTTGCTGGTGCTGCGCGCCGATGATGGCACCAAAATGCTGAGGTCCGATGCTTGAAGGAAGGCACTTTAGAGACGGACAGAGAGTACGACTTACAAGTAAACGATGAAAGCTACGGTAGGCAGCGGCGCCGCGTCACGCTTAGTCAGCAGCGCTACGACGAGTTGGGACAGAAAGTCACTAAGAATCGAAGGAAAGGGGGATGAGGACGATGGAGATGAAGGGAGGGAAGGGGTATATATAAGATAGAGGCCCTCAAGGGAGGAGGGACTTAGCGATAATGGAGGAGGAGGGGACGTATACAAAATTTGTGACCTTCCTAATTTGGACGTGTACAGATTTTGTACATACACGAGGCGACACGTATGTACAGACCTCCCTACACTTATACAAAATCTTTTTGCGACACTTGGAACGCCATAGGAACGCCATACTCGGTGGGGTAGCCTATACACGCGCTCAACACGGCGCATATATGCGGACCGAGATCAACGAGTATATGCAGGCGCACCTGAGATGCCTTCGATTCCGTCTGTCTCTTCCGATGTGGCGCCCGGATCGGCGTCTAGGAATCTATGCAGACGGGCAGATTCATGTGATATGTGTCGGTATAATGGAAGGTATCGCAGTATATTCAAAGCCATGGACTCGACGACGATCCGCATGGTTGCGACGCAGTGGCTACGCATGTGAGGGGCTGGATGGGTCGTCGCTAGTATGCCTAGAATGGCTTCGACCTGCGTATTTCCCACAGGGCATGCGAGCTGATATCGACTAACGCAGGAGACACCTACAAGGCAGAGTTCCTAGTCGCATCCCTACACACCACGATACGTCGATTCCGTCTTCATCCGAACACGGCGCGAGTTCATTCAGAGCCGTCTACGGTCGCGAATGAGAGCGACGAAAGAAGCGCGCGATAGCGACTGGTCCTTCTCGCACCCATGACACTGCGATGCCGGGAGTGGTCCATGCAGGAACCCGGGCGGGGAGGGCCTTGCGCGACGGGAAATGCACGCGCAGCATCATAACGTGTACGGCCTGCTCACGCTTGGCGCGGCGGCCGTCGCGTCCGCGTCTGGATCTGGAGAAGATATGAGCGCGGGACGCTGAAGCTGCCGAGGGACGAACTGTACAGACGCACTTCAGCCTGTCTCCGCTATAGCACCACGCGCTCTTCGGCGCTCGCAGCTACGGTGGAATGGGCGTCAGGACTTGGAAGCGGGCATTATGATATAGCTGTAGTCGCAATGCCTGCACCCGCGTCTAGGATTGGAGGAAGACATTCGCCCGGCACGGGAGGACAAGAGCGCAGACGGACCTCCGCCCACCGCCTATCTGTCCGAGTCCGCCTCGTCGCGAGCCCAAGTATGGGAGAGAAGGGAGAGGATGCACGATGGGGAGCATGATAACTGGTTCGATCGGGTCGTGGGTTTGTGTGGTAATGGGAAGAGAAACAGGGACGTACAGTGAGTAGTTGGGTGGTCAGTCCCTGCTGGCTCAATCTGTCTCCTGGGGCCGACTCCCCTCGTCCTCAGCTCGTCCTCTGCCCCAACTACGTCCCAGCCTCACGGCCGACGTTTACTTGCGTCTGCAGAAGCGGGCTCGGCTGGCTGCTGTTTGGCGTGGTGCATGATGAGAGCCATAGGCCATCGACAGGACAATGGGTTCATTCCAAACCGCTCAGCGCTCGGTGGACCAAGATAGTATCTTCGGCCGGTCTTCATGTACGCATTGAGCCCTCGAGCTGCATGCGCATAGGTGCTGATAACGAGAGCCATGCCCTGTATATTACTATCGTAGCACTCGCAGGCCATGGAGAACCGGAGACGTACATATAGCTGTAGACAGAGTCCAGAATACGAGCGCTGGAGCCGTGCCTCCGTATGCCGGCGCGCGAGAAGTACCGCACGCGTGTCCGCAAGGGATGATGGACAGGACAGAGATCGCGCGGTCTTGCAGAACGCGAACGCGGGACGGCGTGCTTGATCGCGCGGCAGGGATAGCGTCGATAGGCCGTCCTGCACATGCGCTGGACGCGGTGCATGTTGGCAGGGATCGATGAGTGTACTCGGACGCACTTGCGCTGCCTTCGGCCTCATTCATCTGTCCGGTGCGGTGCGCGGGACTGGCGCCAAGCTTCTGTACAGGTGAACGCATCCGGGCGACGCGTGCCTGTAGGATGGACCGCAGTAGATCCAACACACGAGCTCGACAGCGGCGCCTGCGCATGCGACGGAGCTGAATGGGCCATAGCCAGCCTCTATACGCGTACAACCCAGGCGGAAACCTGCGCGGGCGCACGAGAGAATGGAGACGGCAGCCGAGACGATGCACCGGGACGAAGAAGTTCTCCTCCGCATGCGCGCGCATACACAGACCGGATTGATGAGGCCATCTGAGTTGGCGTTGATCCAGTCCATCTCTGCCCGCTGTGATCGCTGTCTCATCGCGCCGCAGAATCGGCATGCAGGCGTCTGTACAGACAAACGCGTTCGGGTAGTGATGTGTCGGCGCATTGAATGTATAAATACGCACCCGCATCATCAAAGCACGTCGCGATAGGCGTCAGGTGAGGATCTTGCGGACCTGGATGGGTGGTGGCTGCCTCTAGCACATCCTGAGCCAAGCATAAGTATCCTGAATCAGCTTCTACACGTGTATACCCTGGGCGGGGCCCGGACGATCGCATGAGCTGATGGCAAAGCAACGGAGACACGAAAAAGCACGCACCCACACGAAAAGTCCTGCTCACTAAAACCACCCCATAGCAACAGGTCTTTCTTGCCCCACGGGGCGGAATCTGGACGATGCGGGGCAGTCGGATGATGCAAGCGCTGGGTAGAGACAGTGCGTGCCGTCGTCCGCATGACACGCCACGGGCACGTGCGCATCTTCGACCTCTCCGTCGCCGACAACCCTCTGTGGACGCATGACGGGCGCACGCTCGGTCTGTCGAAGGAGTTGCGCGACCTGCCTCGAGTTCCGCTCGGGCAATCACAGCGCGGACAAGGGCCGCTTCCTCTGGGTTGGCACCAAGGACGGCCACATCTTCGAGCTCAACCTCTCCGACGGCAGCATCGCCGGCACCCGGCTCTCCGCGCATGCGCACGCGATGACACACATCCTGCGATACGGCAACGTGATGGTCACGCTCGACGGCGGCCTCGTGAGTAGCCTGTCGCACAACTGCAAGAACGGCGTTGCAGTCGAGGTCAAGCGTGGCCGCGCAGTAACGCACGACGCGATCGTTATCTTAGAGTAGAGAACCTGTACAGTAGTAAAGTTGTTCGAAATGCAATGCTAGCATGCGAAACCGGCCGAAGACTGAACTAGTTGAATGAAGGCGCCAAAGCCCGACGCGCGCCGTCGAACCAAGCCGCTGCGGCGATGAACGTCAACTCTCACTTCGAGACCTCGCATCTGCGGACTGCTGCATCGAGCACAACCAACGATGGTATGTGTTCCTCTACAGACTCACAGACCCGGCCACGATCTATGCACCACTCCTCTTAATTCGAATGCGGCATCCCGCATCTATCCATTTCACTCGATGAACGCGGTCTCGTCGCCTCACATTCCCCAGCATCGAGACGACAGTCACTAACGTCTTACAACCACCCTATCCATGATCCTGGAATCGGCCCAATCTCGCTTCTCGCGCGTGAACACCGTCAATAACTCGGGAAGATAGCAGTCGACATGCCGCCGTCGCTCGAGCATTCGCGATGTGAGGGCCGGCTGCTAATGNTNCTGG